>JAPYYS010000221.1:0-302527 GCA_030522525.1 Campopleginae sp. 14b
TTTTTTCTTTTTTTTTTTTTTTTTTTTTTTTTTTTTTTTTTTTTTTTTTTTTTTTTTTTTTTTTTTTTTTTTTTTGTTTTTTTGTTTTTTTTTTTTTTGTGTTTTTTTTTTTTTTGCCGTTTATATATTTTTTTGTTTCTGGTTTCGTTTGCTCTCTTTCTTCTTTATTTTTCTTTGTCGTGGTTTTTTATTTTTTGCTTTTTTTTGTTTTCTATTCTTTTCAATGCTTCGTTTAATCGATAAATCTTGTAAGCAACCACATTATGGTTTAATATACATGGAATTTAAGAGTGGCTTATTTATTGCTTGTTATATTGCAGGGTTTTTAATTCTTCGCTGCCTCTTTCATCTCGCGCTCATTTCTTATTTTTTCCTTCTATTATTCAATTATATTTTTATTCCTCCTTTCTATCGCCGGACCCTTTCACTTCATTTTCTCACACTTTTTATACATCGTTCGAGCTTCTCGACAGAAAATACTATGATTTCTCATTCACGAATCTCGCCACCCTTTGACCCATCGAATCGATCGATTTCTTTGCTCTCGACTCCAATTTGACATTTTTCTAATTTTCTTCTTGTTTTAAAATTAATTTTACATCTCATAGATCACTCTGATATGTGAACGTTCGAGTGAAGAGAGCGTGGCCATTTGTTGCCCGTTCGTTGTCAAACCATTCTCAAAAAATTCCTTCGTAGTTTCGTATTTTTATTTTTTATTTTTTCTTTTTCATTTGTCATTGAGTGACGAGATTCAGTGAATCGAGCGAAAAATAAAAAGTTTGGAAAAATCTACAAATGATAGAGGAAATGAAAGTACCGGAAGGGTTTCTCGAACTCGAAGAATTCGAGATGGCCATAAAGCTCAAGGGAAAATATTGGTTAAATTTTTTTGAACCTTTTTTTTTCTGCATTCCAAATTTTTTCCAAGAACATGGCCGAGGCCGAAAATAGTTGGAGGGGCTATCGAGTACAATTTTTCTCTCCCCATCAAGTCGTAAATTTCGCTATAGGCTTTTCGTTATTCCATTATTACCGGATCCCCATGAATTTGGTATTTTTGCATCTTGTGCATCTCTAGCTCTCCGTGCCTTATTCTCGCTTTCTCCCTGACTTTCCTTTTCCTCATCTTGATAAAACGAAGATACGCGAAGTGACGAAACCTCATGAACGATTATTACGTCGTGTATTGCTTTACATTTACGATAATACGATAAAAATTAACAAATTTCAAAGCAAGGGATGAAAGAAACAGAAAAAACCACGATGTAGTTGAAAATTACATAAATCCACGTCTCCTTTCTTTTTGTTGTTTCCCCTTAACAATCAATAACGATCGTATTTCCTCTCATAATTACTCAACTGTTATTATTATTTGCTTTTTTCTTCATGATAATGAAAGAAATGACAGCTATGGAATAAGGGATGGTGATCGTTTCTGACAAAACCGAAGTAAGATTTAATTTTTTCTATTGTTCTTCAGTTGTATATTATTCATGATGGAAAAAAAATAACGAACAATAGTAATAATGATAACAACAACAACAACAATACCAATAATAATAAAATAATGACGACGATAATGATAATAATAACAATGGTAAGGACGTTCAACTTATTGATTTATCTTTTCAAAGGTTGAAGCGTTTCTTGGTCTCATGAAACAATTGTGAGACCGAGAAAAACGAGCGTTCCTCTATGCTGTGACATAATATTATTTTCTTTGCTGTCATTACTTTTTTTATAACTCTATATTTGTTTGTTGTTTGTTTGTCGTAGATGCAACTTATTTATTTGTAGTTATAGTGTTTGTGTGTCGGTTTGTTTTAAATAATTTTAGTTTGCTTTCAATAACAATGCTGGTTATTATAGTAATTAATATAGACCGATGATAAATTCGTTTGAATAAGTAATCGGTGCGAAAATATTGTACTTTTTCAATGATCGAATAAAGCGAGACAAGTTTATTGTGGTGTCTGTACCAATGTTGCTTTTAATTTGATGTTTTCCTTTTTATTTTTTCAAATTAATTATTTCATTTGCTGGCAAATAGGCGTGTTCGAGCGAGAGTTTCGTCTCCGATCGCTTTCGAAGTCTCCCCTCCCCCCTCCCACTGAGTAATTCTTGTGATTTTCGGAATATTTGACATTCATGAACGAACGATCAATCTCGGTGGGTTAAAATTTTCAGTGGATTTCTCGTCGTATCGAAAACTTCGAAACGAACGATATCGTCTGTTGTTGTTGTTGTTGTTGTTGTTGCAAAATCACCAGAGATTTCTGAATAAATTAATTGATCAATTGAAATTATGATTCGAGCCCTCCTCACACTTTTTTTTTCGTGCTTTTGTCCATTTGATTATTTTCCATCCTCCAGCTGCTCCATCCGGTGTCTATCCAATTCCCATAATTTTAAAATCACACTCAACGGCCCCGTTATTTTCACGCATCTCTATGTTCCATGCAGCTTCCAGTGAAGCTACGACCGAGCTGACGTCATGATCCTCTCCTTTTTCCTTATCCAGCTTTTCATACATTTTTCCCATCACAAAGCTGTCCCTCGCAACGATTTTCCATTTCTTCTCACTTTCCAAATACCATAATATCGTACAAATGCAAAAAAATGATGCTCGATTTGAGTTCGAGGAGATACTCGGATTCGTCTAATTTCGGCGGCTCGTCTCTTTACATCCACAATATTTCACTGTCGCCCCATATATTTTCCATGCTCTTTCCTTGCTCCCCTCTATTGCACTCACTCTTCAAAAGTGAAGGTATTAATGATCCTTTTTCTCTCTTCAATAATGCCAATTGATTGTTTCCATCTTTATATAAATAATCGATCGCAATTGGTCTAGAATTTAACGTATGCTGTCGATTCTTAATTATCATTTCCACGGTCGTCTCGAGTATGAATGCTGATCCGTCACCTGAATCTCAACTATTCCATCGCCTTTATCTCGTCCATTAAAACTTTTTCCCTCTCCAATGAAAAATCAAGCAAATTCTCCAAATCCTTGAATTCCTTCATCTAAATATAACCTAAGACTCGAAATCCCATTTTTTCTTTTGTTCCATCATTTTTGTTTAATAATTCTTTAAGTTCATTGAGCTGGTGTTATATCCTTGTAGTGTTCGCTATTATTTTTTACTTTTCCTTTCGTTTTCCTTCATTATTAAATTCACTTAATTTTCGGATGCCACGTTTGTGCTTTCGTACACATGAATATTATTATTATCATTACTATTATTATTACATAGTAATTATATTATTATTGTTATTGTTATTGTTATTGTTGTTATAATTATTTCCATTCGCAATCCCTTCTTGTCTCAAGATCCTTCCGTTGGTTACATTTTAATTTATTTATGGGATATACCAGATTATGATCCTTTAATGTAATGCTTTTTTTTTTTCTCGGCCTACAGGTGTCCTATTTGGTTGCTTCATTTTCTCAAATCTTATTATTATTATTATTATGTTCATTATGATTAATTCTATCATTAATCTCAATATCAATACCAATATTATTATTATTATTATTATTACTGTTATTATTATTATTATTACATTAATGGAATTATTATAATTATGATAGGTTTTCATTGAAGTAACCAAACAAAATTTACCCTCACATGTTTGACGTACGCGAAGCGAGATGAGCGTGTTTTATTAGTTTCTTTTATTTCTCCATGTTCAATGGGTATTTTCAAATTTGTCTGGTATCGTGAAAATGTTCAGTCGTTCGTCGTTAGATTATCATTTTTCTTTGTTTTATCATCTTCAAAAGAGTGTGAAAAATGATTTTGTTTTTTTGTTTTTTTTTGTTGTATGTAGTTAACGTCATGTTGTTGTGTGTTTGGAAAATGAGAAAATAATGTGACAGCAAATTTTTCATACTTGCTCTTAATGACCGTGTGTTTCGTTCATCCAACGCCCGATATTTATTACTTTTCCAGCTTTGCTTTAAGTCAATCTTGTTAATTGCTATGACCTCTTGAAGTAACGAACCGACTATCATTTTTGTTACGACGTCATATTGTTTGCTTGTTAATGTGTTTGTTATCATTTTTCCCTCTCGTTTTGTTTTATTATTCATTTTCTCTCATTTTCTTTTCCATCCACTAAACGTGTCTTCCTGTGTGTGTGTGTGTGTACAAATGTTCGTGTATGTCTATGTTTTGTTTGTTTGTTATCGCAAAAGTATTGCTGCGTTTACAAGAATTGACACCGTTCACGCTCAGGCACGTGCTCCAAAGAGATTATTACTCACGAAAGTCTTTTTTTTTTCTCGTTTATTTTATTTTTATTTCTTCTTCTTTCTCTTTTTGTATATTTTAATTAACTTTGTTCACCTTTATTTTCATTCCAATGGAGATAACTAAAGAAAAAAAAATGACTAAATGGCTGACGCTCGACGTCCCGTCGCGAACTCTCGTCCGCCCTCAATTATTCCATCTTACCTCCCTCGAAAATTCATTATTTTCGAGATCTTTTTTGTTGTTGTTGTTGTTGTTGTTGTTGTGGTTGTTCGTTTTTTTCGTCGTTATTTTACCCTGTCGTCGAATACAATTTAACCGTATTACAATCGTACATATATCCGTTCTTTTATAATAATTATAATGAAAACATTAAGAATACCAATAGACATGATAATAATAATAATGATAATAATAATAATAATACTTTATATTAATAACTTTTTAAATGAATAGTCAATCAGAGCCTAACGAAAACAGTTATAACCTCATTCTTTCTATTTTTGCGTATCGTTTTTTTCATCTTTTACTCGTATCCATTTTATTTTCGTTTCTTCCTCTCGCTCCATTATTTTAATAGTTTTATTAATTTTTTTGTCTATTCCAAACACCCCCGGACGAGTTGATGAAAAAATGGAAAGAATAAATAATGAGAGAAAAGGATTATTCGTAAAGTAATGTGGATTTTGTAAATTTGTTCTTTCGTTTCGCTGTACGTGCTTGTGGTTTTAACATTATTTCTAATTTACTTAAATTTTTTGTTTGTTTGACGGAAAAACGGCAGCCCCGTGTTGACTGAAACATCAAACGACCGTTTTCGATAGTATATTTATTTATTAATATGTATTTATATATATTGTTCTTATTCTTTTTTTTTGTCTCAATAAATTGGTGTTGGCGATGTTTAAAAATACAAAAACGTAAAACACTCGCTCGTCACTTGCTTCCATTATTCATTTTTTCTTTCTCGTTTTATTTTGTTTTGTTTTTTTTTTGTTTTTCATCCTCATACGCCGTTACGTCATGGGAATAATTTTTTTGCCCCTCAGCTCTCACTATTTCTCTTTCTCTCAACATTTCGCTTAATCAATAATTAATAATCGTTTCATATTAAACGTCGAAACACATTCGCTCTCTCTCTCTCTTTCTCTCTCTCCCTCTCGCTCATGTCTAATTGTTCTTTGATTTCTCACAATTTCATTGTTCTGACCAAAAAATTATCTTACGATCATTTGCCGAGATAATAATATCGTGGTAATGGGGATTTTAATCTCAATGTTCCCTCCATGAGCCAATTGTTTTTCTTCTATTTATCCAAGAATTAAAACTTCGATTGTGGTTTTCCTTTTTCTTTTATCATCTATTTTATTTTATTTTTATTTTTTTATTTTATTTTTTTCATCTTTTTTCATCGACTCTCGCGAGCGATGATGAACGAGAGACCAAAACAAGAACAAACAAAGAAAGAAACAACAAAAATAAATGAAAAATCGTTTCCACGATGAATATTTTTACAACACGATATCAACGAATAGTATATAACAAAAATCTTAAACCAAATACACGTATGCTTTGTGTGTGTGTGTGTTTAATTTCTTTCATCTTTTTCGAAATATAATATGTTTTGTTTTTTTTTCTTTTCCTTTTCTGGAGGTTTCGAATTTCCTCGTTCCTCAATAATCGATAATAACGATCGATCCATTAAATATAATCGTATATACATATACGTGTATACGTATATATATATTATTATATAATTATTCGTGCGTGAATTGTTGGTAATTCAGCGCAATTAGACCCTAAGGATTTTTTCTTAATTTTTTTTTAATTTTCACCTCCTCCTTTCTCTGTGTCTAGATATCAATCATTTATATCATAATATATACATATATATATATAGTATACATAGTATTTATATGCATATATTATATATGTATATATATATGTATTATATATGTAATATATTTATATATATATGTATATATATTATAGACTTAACGGCTTAATTATTTAGCAATTAATCATTAGTTCATTAATATTTTTTTTTCAATTATAATTTCCCCTCCCCCCTTTCGTTATTATTAATAATATTATTATATTATATATTATTATTATTTATCAACGTCGGAGAATGGGCGGGCGCCAAATATGCAGATACGGCCTCGGCTTTGGTGTTTTATATTTTCTTTCTTCTTCACCCTCGCGTTCTCGCTGCTGGATTACGATCGAGAAAAACATTGTTCGCTTTTCTCTTATTCACGGTTTTACGTTTTTTTCTTCCGTTTTTCGTTTTGCTCCTGATGGACTCGGATTATTGCCTCGGGGGATACTCTTTTTTGTGTGTAAGTGTGTGCATCGCATGAACGTGTGTGTATCGTGTTTGCTGCTTTTTCATTGATTTAATCTATTCGGTTTCGATGGCAATGAAATGCTTTTATCCAATAATCATTTTGATCCCTCGTACGCTTGAATGACGAACAACACCTGGACTCTCCACTTCCGCCTTCGGAATAAATTATTTTCACACCGAAAACAATCGAGCCTTTAGGTTTTTTTCTTTCCAGTTCTCGCTTACGCATTTCCTTTTTTTTGCTTCTACGTTTTGTCGCGTCAATTTTTTTTTTTACTATCCCAGAGGTTCTCGTCCATCATTGCCATGATTTTTTTTTTTATTGTTGTTTGTTGTGGTTGTGGTTGTTGCTGTTTATTCTTGTTTGTAATCTTTTGCGCAAAGCGTTTTATCGTTGTGCCGTCAGTCGATCTAGCCGCGCATTGCCCTCTCGTCCATTCTGCCAGATCAACAAAAAACAAGACAGCCTTTTATTTTCATTGTTTCAAAGTGTCCTCAAACACTCGTTGATTTTTTCATATTTATCATTGTCGTTATTGCTCTTATTGTGCTCTTGAAAATCATATTAAACGCACTTATCCATTATTGTGGAATTAATAAAAATAACAAATGGGGGATCATACTAGGAAGCAGATGTCACTTTGCCATGGTGTCCAGTAGAATTCGAGTCACCTATGCTCAGCTATTTCCATCAATTTTCTTCCCTATTTTTCTTTTCACTTCTCGTACCTTCTCCTCTATTTTCATCGACACCACGCAGCGTTTCGTAAACAGTGAAACATTCACATTATATCTATGGGAGATTATAGAAATATTTTTCAATCGAGCTTCCTTGTATGGGAAGAAACTTTTCATCTACGAAACTTTTAAGCGCTACGTTGTAAACCTGGCGCATATTGTTCCACAACAAACATTGAACGTCTTTCATGGTAAGCTCCATAAACTAACTATACCCTTTTGTATAGCTCGTTTATGGCTTTAG
The DNA here is from genome assembly GCA_030522525.1 of Campopleginae sp. 14b. NCBI lineage: Eukaryota > Metazoa > Arthropoda > Insecta > Hymenoptera > Ichneumonidae > Campopleginae sp. 14b. The sequence goes on from JAPYYS010000221.1 coordinate 7,592, forward strand.
ACTCTAAACAGATTGAATAATGTGTGTTGAAAAATATATGTATATATATATATATATATATATATATAAATATATATAATTCCAGAAAAACGAGGCGGAAGGGAGCAACGAAATTTGGAGGAATCAACTGCTGGACACCATGGGGCAACGCGCACACCAGGATCGATACGTACTTGTTGTTAGGTCTTAACAAGGCTCAATGGTAGCCATTAGTGAACGCCGCTGGTATCAGAGGACCCTGGAACAGTAGACGAAGAAACGACGAGGGTAAGACTTAAAAAGTTTGAGATTTCCGGGATTATCCGGTTGTGGGTTGTTGAAATATTTTTTTCTCAATGTTTTTTTTTTCTTTTAAAAATTTTTTTTTTTTTTTTTCTTTTTCAAATAAATGTTGAGTGGAACCTCGCACAGTTTGAGTTCGTGGAGCGTAGACGATAAATGGTGATGAAGTGGGCCAGGGGAGGGAGCGATTAAAATTGGGAGCTAAGCACGTTCGTCGGCTCTTGGCGACTCCCACGCAAACTGCGCCAAGCTCCACTGCGCATTTTTAATAACATTTTTCTTCTGTTCAAAAAATGTAGCTTTAATATATTAATATGTATAATTTGTTTTTTCAAAAATAACTTAACGAAAAAACACGCACACTTATTATATGTGTTTTCTTGAGACTTGGGGCAGCGCGTGTCCTCGGGTCTTTACGAAAATCCTCTTTTTCCCTCGTATATTGGCATAATCCAAGTGACGAGATCGTCTTGTGCCCGAGTGTACGAAGAGAGCGAGTGCCAAGTTCGTCTAACATCCAAGACACTGTCCTATCCCTCTTGGCTCGCTCGCTCCCCTCCCCACTCACCATACTCACGATTATTACTCACGAAAGGGGTGCATAATAGACACACTGAGGGGCTTGCTGTGAGTACTGTTAGTATAAAATTAGTCTGGTTCAAATTAAGTCTATTATCATCTACTTATACATATTCTAACATATTTCTCACTTTATCTCCATTTCTTCTTAAACTTTGCTTTTTTTTTTTTTTTTTTTTTTTTTTTTCTTTCATCGCGCACATGCTCTGTTTCCAACGTCTATATACATGGGCCAATATTTCGGAAAGTTATGGCTTTCTTTAGGGAAACCTTGGAAAGTGACTTTTCGAGCATTATTCATTGACAAACGTCTTTAGATAATTATTAATCGATGAAATCGCGTCGAAAAGTATGAACGAATGTTTGTTTGTTTTTTGTTTTCATGGAAAATATAAAAAATGAAGAAAAATTGGAAAATCCATGTATAAAGAAGGGAAAGAAATGTTTTCGTTAAACGTTGACTCGAAAATATGGTTTTCGTTCGTGGTTGAACGCCAAGCACGAGATAAATAGTTTCATTTATTGAGTTAAAAAGGTAATAGTCTGTGTGTTTGAAACTTACGGGACTGTAGTTGAGCGGGGCACGGGAAACTGCGATTGCGGGGAACGCTGTTGTTGGTGGCTGAGGGCTTGCAGCTGCCTGGACGTAACTTGCGACTGAATCTGCGGCTGCTGCTGCCGCCGCTGCTGCTGCGCTCGTACTGTACATGTCAATTGGTCCGGGTGAATTTGCCGCAGGAAACGAACGACCCTGAGGACCTCCGTGTCCGCCCCCACCATGGGGTGAGGCAGGAGGAAATCCGGCCTGGGCAGCTGCCTGATAATTGTTCATCACTGCGAAACATGAAAACAAAGAAAATACATTAATTGCAATTCTTTTTGAATGTTGGAATCTGTCGCTATTAATTTGACAACAAAAAAAAAACAAACGAAAAATCTCGTTCCGATCAACTTGATCCCCTTCGAATGAATTATTTTTCGAATCGACCGAAAGAATCGGAAAGAAAAATAAAGCAGCATCAAGTTTTTTCGAGTTTCACGTCTGCAAAGGGATCCTTTGTCGCAAAGGATATTCCGTAAGATTAATCGTGTGTATGGAAGTGGAAAAAGAAGATGAGAAAGCAGTCCTGAAGAATTCAAAAGTCTCGCAAGATCGAAGGGTGAACAAAAAAATGAAATAAAATTTCGTATCAGTCTGGTTTATATATATACATGTATGGAAAGATGGCAAGATGGAAAAAGGAGGGGTAGAGCAAAGGAGAAAGGGGTAGGAAGAGTTTGGAGAAGCCAGAACTCGTAGCTCGGTGGATGACAAACCGAGAATGCTTCTGCACCTTCTTGTACAATCTAAAAACCCATTCAGCTTTTAAACTCTCGACAATGGGAAAAGCGCGGGAGGGAGCGATTGGAGGGTTGAGGATACACGTAGAGCAGGAGGGACAGCAGGGAGAACGGTTACAAAGTTTCGCTACGGTAGAGAGAGAGAGAGAGAGAGAGAGAGAGGCTCGGGCACGATAAGGAGGGAGCGATTCAAAAGTTTGATTTATTTGAGAGCAGATTGCAAAGAAAGAGGAGAAAGAAAAGTCCAGCGTCGAGGGGTTTCGGCTGAAAAGCCCATACCAAATAAAAAAGAATAAAAGAGAAGAAAATAACGAAATTACGAAAATGAGGATATAGGATGTGATGTAACTCGTGGATATGGCCTTGAGCTCTTTCACGTTCCCTGTATGGAATTTCCCCAAGCGTAAAAACCGATCACGATCGTTCGAGAGAACATTTTTTTCCACGAAACTTGAATTAGTCGAAGGAAATGCCAGAATGAAAAATTATTAGGGGCTTCGCTAGTTCATATATCGCGTACGTCGATAAATAAGAATCCACGTCAAAGGGGTTTTGTATATTTTTCACTGGCCTTTGTCAACATTCGTGTCCGGGGAATCGCGTCAAAATGTGAACTATTGTTGCTGATATTCTTTTACACCACACACCAATTTACGAGTCAGCGAATTTTGAAAGGCCAAAAAAAGGTGAATCGTAACTCCAGTTACGTGACTGATGAAATAACTCGTCCGTGAAATCATCGAATTGATGAAATTATCAATAAAAGAAGTGAATCATTTTTTTTCCTCTGCCTCCCAAATGTTTATCGCTCAATGGTTTTAAATTTGTCATGTTAAACGTACCAGAAAGTGCTTGCGTTAGCAATGGTGTGTTGTTGTTCGGGGTGAGCTGTCCGTTGGTTAGATCCACTGAAACACAAAGCTCTGATTAACGATTTGTTCGACGAGCTTTTATACCTGGATACAGCAGGTTCGTCCGAGGACCAGCAGTAAATATTTAAAAAAAAAAAAAAATGCACTCCCGTGCTGCCGCTGCATTCATTGATTTTCTTTTTTTTTTTTTCAACATCTCGACACGTAAAAGATAGATTACCATGTTTGAGTATTTTTGATCAATGTGTTGCTTCCTCGAGGACGTAATACTCGGCACAAAATGGTGGATAAAACTTTTCAAAATCAATAATAAATGATGAAGAACAGGTAAAGAAAACGATGAAATAAAAATCAAAATAAAATAAATCAGTGCAGCACAGAATTCCAATAAATGATGGTAATATCTTGCTCGGGCTTGAGCAGGCAACCGTCAGGCAGAAATGTATGAAACGCGCACTCGATGATTTTTCCATTATTTTCACAACATCGAATTTGTTTTTCTTAGCAATTACGTTTGTTTTTTTTTTTTTTTTCTCAATCAATTAAGCAGATGCATCGATTTGTTTTGGTCCTTCTCATTCCACATTCGAATTCATATTCTAATGCATTATTCCGGAGGGTGCGTAACTTTTGGAATTTGAAGAAAAAAATATTTAATTTCGCTCCACAGAGAATTGATAAGATACGACTTCCATACATTTCTTCCGCAGTGAACTCCTCTGTAGATGTTGCATCGTAGGCTCCGAGTACGAGCGACCCGCACTCTCGTTCCCTGGGGTTCCGTGGTAGTACATTCCCGGCACTCCTGACATTAATAGAAGAGAGATAACCATGAAATAATAAGTTCTGTGGGCAAGGAAATTGATAAGGACGTCGGGAACATTAAAATAAAAATAGAAAAGAAATTTTTTTTTCCAGACAAACAGTTTGTTAATTTTATGTCATGAATTGAGTGAAAAAAAAAACATCCACACGCGAATGAAAAACAGTGGAACGATGGAGGGTGCAGAAGGTTTGGAAAGAGACTCGAATATGATTTTCCTTCTCGATCATCTGTGTCACATCTTGCCGATTAATCAAACTCGCGATCTGCTAAATTTCTTACGAGAAGTGTTGAAGGGAATACCGTGAATTCCGGTACTAACGAGAATGAGAAATAGCCGGAGGGGCGAAAAAGAAAATAAAAAAAAGGTACGAAGCGAGATTGACAGGGAAATGGACGTCAAGCTTATCGCCAAGAATCTCTTGCGTTCTTTTTTATTTATTTTTCTTTTATTCCCTTTGACTAAATTCGTGGGCAAGCACTTACATATACGTGGATCATCTCGTATGGGATAAGGATGGGTTTGTGTGCATGGGAGGTTCGATAAAACGACGGGAAATAAAAGGGGATTACTCCAGTAACTTTTGTAGCCCTGAGGTAAAAATGTGAGAGTGTAGACTTGCGGCTCTCGACATGGTAACAGTAAAAGACGTGGCCGTGCACTGTCCTCGCGACTCCCGGAAAATAATAAAAATCACGAGCTAACCGAGCGACAAAGAGACGCGAAAATAACGAAAGGAAAATAAAAAGAGAAACGTAGATAGGAAGAAAAGGCGGAAAAAAAAAACAAGGCGCGGACAAGAAAGGCCGTAAAAGCCTGCGAGGGATTGTTACGGGATCACTCGACCCGGAAAACAACCCCTGCGGTCACTCGGTGTATCGTTTATGTTTTTTTTTTCCCTCGTTTCGCGTTTTGCCTTTCGATAGAGTAACGTCAAAAATTTAGAACATTTTTTATAGCGACAAAACTCCGATGCGAAATCTCAAATTGGTTACGCAAATTTTGTACAAATTGCTTGCCGCGAAAGCGTCAATCGAGTGAGAGAAAAAGTTGAAAATAAAAATGGTATAAAATAATATTTAGTCGGGCATATTCGAGCAACGATCGAAGACACTGGAGACTAAAATAGGCTGCACTTTGTACGTGTAAAATGAAGACGAGAGGTACGACGTAAGCCTTTCGGCGATCTGGCCAACTCGACAGTTATAAAAATCCCTCGTGAATCCAGTGAGGACGAGATAGAGGATCTCGAAACAGGGATATGTAGGCCAAGAGTTCATCTATTTCGAGCCTATATCGCAAGATATATCGCAGAAGTGATATTTTCGGATAAGAGATACTGTTCAACCGTATGAATAACTGATAGAAAAAGAGGGAACGTGTTGGACGATGAGAGAGGAAAAAAAAGGAAAGAATTTCACGAGTCTGCAGTGGCGGAGGTTTTCCAATGAATATCAAGGAATGCGATGATTCATTACAAAAGCTGGCAAAAAGCAAAAAAGGTACAGGGCTGACCGGAGTACAAGGAGTACGAGTCAATATATAGTCAGACGCATCTTTCTTGGCATTTCTGTCAGTCCCAAGGCTCTGTAAAGTAGGCAGGCAGCTTTTGAGGATTGAAAGCAGGCTGCATTAGTAAACTGAAAGGTCGATAGAAGCAACACACTGTACGGAATAATTCCACAAGGTTTAGTATTCGAAGCAATAGTTATTTAAGTTGCTTCGCTTTTCGTATTTTCAAGCAAACGGTGTCGAGAGTGTTAGCGTTGGTCAGCAGCGAATAAGACTGCAAAGTAGAATAATGCTAGTGAAATTTATGGTGTTGATCAAGCAGGGTTGATAAAATTAATCGTTTTATGTGTTTAACATGGTAAATAGAGAATTCATCGAATAACGAAGATCATATGAGACTATTCTACAAACGAATTATCACACTCGACGTAGCAAAAGGGTGTTTTTTTTTTTTTTTTTTTTTTTTTTTTTTTTTTTTTTTTTTTTTTTTTTTTTTTTTTTTTTTTTTTTTTTTTTTCCAAACTATTCTACGTGGTAAAGCGTAGTATACATGTCACGTACGTCCTTCTATACTAAAATCGACTGACACTAAGCGTACTAGTAAAAATACCGATATGTAATTTTGTAATTATCAATTTTTGTTCGAGGGTCAATGTGTTTTTTTTTTCAAACGTACGAAAAATATTGTTGCAGATCGTTGGATTGAGCGGGTTTGGGTTGGGACAAAACTCGAAACGGGATATCGGCAAAATATATTAAATTCGAATAACGTGGTTAATCAGCATTTTCACGTTTAAACAAATAAATATATAGTAATAACAATAATAGAAACAACATTTTTTAGTCAAATATGAAATAATTGAACATTTTTTACTATTTCTACTGACTCACTATAATACTACTGCACTATTATTTTCTATCGTCTATGCTCACATACGACGAGATCGACGTTTTTATTCTAATCGACAATATCACTCACGCTCACACAACAATATCTATATGTCGACGCCTCGTTTATCTACTTCGTATCGAACGATGCCCATCGATCGAAACAAATAAATAGACACCATGGCCTCGAAGAATTATTTGAAATAATCGTTTCTGGGATGAACGTCGGTCGTTTAATTGATTGATTATTTGATATCAATAAAAACGATCACACGGTATCTATTGATATATTTTTGAAAATCTTTGCAATCGATAAATGGTCGTCGTCGTCGTTCAGTGTCTATGACAATTTCATTATTAGTATAATTTTTCAAGGATTCAATAACAATTAATAATTTTACTCTCTCCTAATGTAATTATTATATTACGTATTACTCGGTATTATTTTCCAGACACTTACTATATTTCACATTCGGTTTTTCGCACTACGTACGTAAACACACACACGCACACACACATATTTATTAATGTGTATGTTTATATAAATAATAATAACAATACGATATGTAAAAGCCTCAGCACTGATCTAATTGATAAGAACTTTGAGTTAAACTTGACAGTGGTTAGTTCGAATAACGAGAGGTCTCTTGCTACTGAATTGTTTCTAAGCCAGAGGCTATTAAGCGTCGTTTAGCTCGAACTTTTCTAGGTCGACTACGCTCTCACGCCATCGAGGGTCCACCGCGACAATCCACATCACCGTTTAATCCACAATTCAATTATAATTGAATTCGCCTTCGCCACTCGATAATTGTTTCATTTTTATTGGTTTTTATTTTATCATTTATCCGCGTTGATCCTCGATGACGATCGACTAGACTCGTTCTATGGATGGAACACTTTATACACGACGAGATACAAGTAGACTCATTGTTTTTTCGGCTTTTTTTTTGTACTAGAAAAAGAGCACTGAGGTTTTGTTAGGTAGATGGTAGAATTACTCGCCCCTAGGTGAGACTGCATCTTCGGGGTAGTCTTCGTCATCAGTCTCGGCAACAGTCCCGTCCGGGATGTCTCTTCCTCGTTACCATACTCGAGGTTTCTCTTTTCACGATTTTTCCTTCTTTTCATTCACGATTCACAGCTCAACGGAGTCGAAATTTTCGTTCGAAAATTTACTCTCATTGGCAATCTTAACGTCGAACGTTGAACTGTGAATCACGAGAAATTACCAATGACGCGCATAACCAACCAACTTTTGTGAGTTTATCCACACTTCGTAATTCATTTTTCCATTTTTATTTTCTGCTTTTCCGTTGGTGCCTGTTTTTATCGAGAATTTGAATTTTGCTGCCCCACAAAAAGTTGCTCGGCTTTGCATCTGGCAAAATCTCACTTCTCGCGTCGAGTCAACGAATAAGGAAGTTTGCCAGTTTATCGTTATTTTTTGTCTTTGAATTTCATCTTTGAAAATATACTATGGACTAGGCAGACGTATCCAACACCATTTACAAATTATAGGATATTCGGACGTTCGTTAATCGTTACTTTATCAATTCGATTATACGTGATATACATTTGTTTATTTATATAAGTCTTATTTGACTTTGTGATATGACAAAAAAAATGATCTCTCGTTACGTTACTTGTAGGCTAGTCTAAGTTACTATTTATATGCGGAAATTCGTATTTTTACTTGCTAAAAGTTCTCATTTTCCATTTTAAGTACAGATAAAATTTCAATAATTATGAATAATTATTAAATTTGAAACGGGAATTCCGCGAAAATTTGAGTACGAATGAATATTCGGCTGGTCTAGAATTTTTATAAAAATAGAAAAATACCGATCGATTTTTATTCACTGTTTCCATTCGTTTCCCTTTCACTCGGCATCCACCCTGAAATTTTCGATTGATTTCCGCAACAGTGTACAGGCCTTCGAGAGGTCATAATGAGGAATTTTACGAGTCGATTGAAAATGTTTTGGATCGGTGCACAGGCTGGGGTAAACAAATAAAACGGAAAATTGAATGAAAATTCAAAGCGCAGGAAAAATATTGAGACGCTTTTTTTTCAATTCGATCCTTTGTCATTTTTTCCTATTTTTATTGAAGGAATAAAAATTCAATGACTGAACGTCATATTGAGGGAAAAAAATTGTCCGAATTTTAATAATTGTGAGTTATCGTCAGACTTTTTCCCAGCTCGGTGTTTATTTCTTTATAAGCAAAATGCCTCGATGTGCAATTGGGACTCGGTCCATATTACAAGTGCAATTTAGCATTTTTACACTGTTAATTAATACATAACACAAAATAAATTAATTAAGGGTTGCATTGTACGGAGAAGCGTATATTTATATTTCCGAGCGTCATTTATCTACGAAGTAAAAAGAAAATATCTCGGGGTTTACGAATGTAAAAAGAACAAAAGCGAGAATGGAAGAGTTGAAAAAAGGAAGAACAATTGAGAGGGATTTCTATCATGGCGATTTGAGACCTGGCTCGAGAGCGAGAGAGAGAAAGTAAAATCGTGCCATCCTTGAATCACTGCATCCTCTAAATCATTAAGCTCGAACGACGTTGCAGGGACCGGACCGTGAAATCGCTAATTAGCGTCATAATTATGTCAGTGACGAATAATCCTGAACATGATGAAGTTTCATCGTTAGTTGAAGATTTCTATTTTCCGGATAATTTTACGAAATGATGTCACACAGTTTCGTCCTAATGAGAAATATTCAAAGATTTTTCGGGTCAAAAATCACTCGAAATTGACATTTTCTTCGTTTTTTAAATTCACTTATTTTTCAGTATTTTTGTTTTCGTTCACTTTCGAAGTGACGTTTTTTTTTTTTTCATGGAAATGACATTCATATTTTATTTTTCCGAAACAAATTCAATCGATAAATGATTCAATTGTTTTCACACAAGATCAGCAACAAGATGCACAAATCATATATTCTAACATTCGATCAATATCATCGTAATAATCCTATAATTATTAAGCATTCCCAACGAATGATTAATGAATCATTAAAACATGATAATAATGAAAAAACCATAATCAATCAACGTGTCCAACCAATCATATTTCAATCAACACTATTTTTACATATATTGTGGTCGAATTCAATAATCACATGTCAATATACATGGATAATGGTGACTTATGTGCGGGACGTTTTATTTCAAACATTTTGATCGACGACCATCATGTCGTGGAACGTCTTTTTTCCAAGGTACGAGTTCAAATATTTCAATGAAAATGTCTAATACGTTTTCATTCTGTTTCCAATAAAAAAATAAACGAAACAAATGTTGAGTGAGCAAATGAGAACGAATTATTTTGGTTGTTTGTTTCGGAATGTTGCTTCGAAATATTCATAGGACATTTAATAGGAAGCAGTAGTTTATAAATAATATCATCAGCCGTGATGTTTCACATTTTTATTCAACTGGCGTTTTCGTTATAGCACATGAAAAGGGCTCAAAGGGTTTATCAACAAAGCTCGAGCAATATAGATATTTTAATTATGCGTATTTGCAACTAAATTGGCAACAGATGAAATATGATCGATGAATGGGACTTGGTTCAAGAGCCCTCCGACTTTTGTTGATGAAAATCAATCGATATAACGGAAAGGCTGGGAGAGAAAGAAATGATGAAGTGGAAACAGATTCGATAGAGTAGAAATTGTTCAATTGGAAAATAAACGGAATTCACGTAACACAATACAAATTATGAGAGATCGGTGAACATGGACGTGGAGTGTGCGTATCCAACAATCGTTTTTTTTTTGCACATTCGAACCCATTAAAAAGAATGGAAAAAAATTGAATGGGAACAAAAAAACAAATCGCTGCTCATAGTAAAAGATTATAAAATTGGATTCTCGTCAGAATATTCAATGATAATCCGCTCAGTTGATCTTGTGCAGGCTATCGGAAATCAGTAGTTCTCGAAGTATGTTGTGAAATTTAAGAAACAGGGACTGACCATGGAGGGCTAAATATGATAGTACTTATTCATATAAATACAGATTCTACGGACTAAGGATTACGGTAACCGTAAACACGAGCGAGAACACGAAAATTGTGGTTTTAACAACATATCCACATTTGGGATTTTTGAAGCTTACCGGTGCAACCCCCAGCGGGGCTGACGGATACTCGGCCCGCCCTTGGCCCCACTGCGCGGTAAACGACCGCTCCTACCCAAACAAGAGAGACCCTTCTTATATAATTTTTTTCACCTCCTCAACTCGCCAAATATTTATGTTCCTCACACTAAACAAGAAAACAAAAACATGGTAAAATTGGCAAGGGAAATTTCAAGCACATCGATATTTCCAATTCTTCTTTTCATTAATCATATAAATTTGAAAAAATTGATTAACGGTCGTTCGGCAGTGTCATAGACGTGCCAATTAATTTTCCTAATTTTAGGCAACTATTTGCAACACATTTCACATCCGAATATTTTAATAATTTTTGGTCGATGTGTTGAAAATAATGACTGAACTCGAGCATCAAGGAAATGACCGACACATTTTTGTGCCGCATGCATTCAAATACCCGACATACATACTAATAAACTAATGACGTTCGTTGTTTTCGACAAATATCGTACGGTTATCGAGGATATCACAAAAATGAAAAAAAAAGAAAAGAAATTGAAAAAATTTGGGTCGCCAACGACAATGGTAAATTTTCTTGCCTATACAAAAGTCACATTACGAGAGACCGTCCTTCATATACATAACTTGCATGATCCTTGGTACGTTAGGAACTAGTTGTAAAACGTTAAGTGCATCTCAACGAATTCACATCGTAAATGAGAATAATTGAAGGTAAATTTTTTTTTTTCCTTTTTCAATGTTTTTCTTTGCAAAAAAAAATACTGCTGAGGGACGAGAATGACAGATGGCTCCTAGAAGTTTGGAAATCGCGGAATGATAAAATAATTTAGAAAAAGTGTGCAAACTTCGATATTATTAACCTCGATCGAGCAAAAAACTTGTTCGGGAACACAAAAATAACTCTTTTTTTTTCTTTCTCATATACAATTTCACCATTTGTCTTTCTTTTGTTGCGTGATATCTTTTTATTTATTACAGACATTCATTATTTGATATAATCCTTAAACGTACTATCATATCATAGGGCTTCAGCAAATTATTACAATAATGGTGTGTCTGTGTGAATATGTGTACGAATTTTTGTGTAGTAATAGTAAATTTAGTTTTGTTTTGAAGGTGCTTGTAAATTAATCGCGATTTCCCATAGCAATATTTTTCAATAAACGTCCAAGCCTTACAATTCCAAAATCTTTGGTTTATCAATTTTTTCCCATGTCGTAATGTCTTTGTATTTTTTTTTGTTCTAAAGTATTATCATCCTCATTTGCATACACACGCTTCTCGTACTCGATGTATTGCCTTGAGAAAACATTTCATACGAAACCAAAAGGAGAACCAACTAATTTCCGCGCTATTTAAAATCTTTATCTTTCGATGATTTTCGAGTTGTGGACGATCACTCGGAGCGGTCGCAGTGATTTATAATAACAATCTTACGAATAGCAACAATTTATTCGTAGCCAGCTAGCAAAAACTTTATAGCCAAATTCATTGCGTTATTTTCCAATTCATTTTTTTTCCTCATTATTTTTTTATTCTATTTGGACGAGTCGCCATTTTTTTCATCGACCAGGCAAAGCTCAAGCGAGCGAGCTACGGGCGCGCATAAAAATGTAATATCATTAAGCGTCGTGTATAATAACAAATGTAAGCTCAGGACAGATGATGAATACACACACACACACACACACACACACACACACACACATAAACATAATACATATACATATAAGTGTCTATGTGTGTGCGTGCGTGTGTGTGCGTGTGTGTGTGTGCGTGTGCGTGTGTGCGTGCGTGCGTGCGTGCGTGTGTGTGTGTGTGTGTGTGTGTGATATTTCGATATAATTATAATTATAATTATCAATATTTGTTGGAATTAATCGTTCGGTAGGTTTTGAGTTGTTTTGTTCTTCATGTCGACTCGTCAAAAATTTTCTCGTTTGCCCCACAAATACATATACTCAGCTTCGACGCCAGTTACAATGACAATTATGTTTATGACGAAATTTCATTTCTTGGCAAAAAATGGAATCTTGTTCGATATATTCGTTATTTGTTTTAAGAATTATTCTTATGCATTGATTTTTTGTTGGTTATTCTTTAAATTTCATGGTGATTAAAATTTCGATCGTCCCTCAGCTCGGGCGACGAGGACGGACTCGTCCTTAGAAACTGTACGCGTGTCTACCTACAAACTCGACTTGCCTCGCGAAAAAAATGATTTTATTTTTCTTCTTTTCATAAGTATAATTTATTATTTTTCATTAACTAAATTCATCAATTTGCCTTGTCTCGTTTAGCGACGATGAAATCGACTTTTAAATTAACCAACGGATCACAGCTTTTTGCGAACAAGAATGAACGATAATCGAATGGACGATTGGACGGGAAGCGAAAGAGACAGAGAGATAGACACAGAGATAACAATTGAGGAATTTTCAATGAAAATAAAATAGGTTAATGAATTCGACAATCGTATTTTTTCGAGTGAAAGGAGAAGCTAGCATTTTTTTAGATGCTGGAAAAAAATAAAAATATGTCAAACAAAAAGCAGAATCCTCTTGATGCATGGTCTTGGCCTGTAACAATCTCATTTATTTTTCTTTTTTGATTCTTCCGTTTTTAACTTTTTTACTTTCTCGTCTACGAGGGTTTCGGAACTCTTATTTCATTTGCCTAATATGGGGCTGAGGTCTTACACTACGATTAGCAGTATTAATTCTTTCTCATATTCTTGGTTAACAGATCGGTTCTTGGGAGAATGCAATCTGCTGCTGTTCTCATACTCGTTTTTTCAAATTTGTTTCCATTCTGCTTAAACTTTTTCGAGATTTTTTTTTCATTGGAAGCTGCACGTTGCATTCTCCACAATCGTAAACGCCTATCCACGATATACCTAATTACCTACGCTAATTGATTTTCCTTTTTAATTAGTAATTTTTGTCGTTTTCATTAATTGTTCGATTAAAAGGTTGTAGCTTAATAGAGATTACATAGAACTCACTACTGTATTCATCTACTGTTCAACGTCTACGAGAGAAACACGTTATTTTAGAGAAAGTTTTGCTCTGAGGAGAGTTCAGAGAAACTGATTATCGTAGGGCTGGAGGCTTATGGGATAGAGGAAATACATTTTCTATAAAGAAACGAGGAGGGAATATGTTTTTTTTTTTTTTTACTCTCATTTTTCGAGTGTGTATTTTTTCATCTTTGTTTGTGTATATTCTGCCATACAGGGCATCCTTGATTCGGACGTGCGCTTTTTATCTCAGTGAACATCGTCAAGCATACTTCTTGTGTTATTTCCTGTCCTGTGGTATTACGAGAACTTTTTTTTCAACGGAACTTAATTCGGCCGAAATAAAGAGAGATATTTTGCCACGAAAAAGATTTTTTTATAAAATCGTCTAAAAGCATAAGATAGTGAGTTAACATTTGTCTCAAACATTCGCCTTCGAATTGAATTCATTGAAATCAATGTCGAATCACTTTTCGTGATGTCTTCATTCATTATCATTAATTGATTGATTTTTCTTCAACTTTCTTTCAATATAAAATATTTTTTCATTGCTTTTTCAATCTGCAGCTTTGTCAGACAATAAATTGATCGACGTCAGCTCCGGAATGAATAAATTTCAAAATAAATGTCAGCAATTTTTGAGGTAGTGACAAAATTTGAAAAAAAAAAACTAATAGAAATTACATTATTTTCGTAACCCATTTGTCTCGAAGCGGATTTTTGTGTGTGTTTGGACAGAGGAAAGAAACTTCACAGTCGAGTATTTCATCAGCATCGTTCTTCTTTGTTTTTTCCCCATCATACGATTGCACATCGCTCTTCGTATCGTTTTTCCTTGTATGTTTGTGTGTGGGTGTGTATTTATTTGGGTGTGTGATTAATTTTTTTTTGTCGATATACCTAATGGAATGGGGGTAGAGGCAGGCGACGCTTCGCTTGACGTAGAACCACAGAGTTTGCCAGCCACGCGTCTGTGAACATTTTTTGCACAACTTCCAGAAAATAATTTCTTCCAATCAGATCGATTTAAATTCAATGTTAAAAAAAATAGCATTAATCGTGGATCAACTCGAGGGAATTATTCCCTGCGATTGTTCGAAAAATAAAATAAGTTAGCACATAATTAAATATAATGACAAGGTCAGTTTCATTGATCGTCGCATTAAATTTTGCTTTTTTTACTTATTGCTTATTTTTCATAATTTTTGTTGTTGTCGCTTCGAGTCTCAGGGTAAATGTAATCATAGAAATAACAGTGCATTAATATTTATGTATATGATAATAGTCTGGCACGTGGGCTGCTTAGTCAACAAATATTTATTCGAACAATATGTATTTGCATCACTCTTTAATTTCAGTTATTTTCAATTAATGTTTACATCGTATTTGGGCTTGAAAACAAATATTTCCTGTCTTTTCGTCATCCACTCTGAGAATTGCTGTTTTTTTGTTATTAGTCGGGATTAAAGTTGAAAGTAAACTTTGGAAAAATGCGTGGCTCGTCGATGTTGACACCGAGCTCTAAGCTTTTTCTATAAGTTTTCCTTTTACTGCGTCCATTATTTTTCTCGAAAATAGCAGTTTTAAGGGTGGGACTCGAGAAACGAATATTTAAAAAATTTCAACGCCCTGATATTCGTTCGTATATAATATGGTTAAGTGTATAATATATATTTGCATTTTATAATCCACGATATTGCACCATCGGGGAGAAAAAAAGGCCAAGGCATCGTTTAATCAATGTATTTTTCATTATATCGATCTCACGCGTTTTCCGGTTCAATTAACAAATAATTCATCAGTTTTTCACGTTCACGCGATTCAGAATTATATGATCGACGTTAACTTTTCGTAACTTTGTTTTTTCCTTCCGTTTATCTTGCACGAACAATTATTTACATTGTTTACATATTAGACGATAGATTTAAGGGTCGGGAAGGGTCAATACCATAGATGAGGATAACGAAGACAGCCGAATTTAACTAACCGAACAAAAATTAATTGGGAAGCGAAGAAGAAGAGAACTTCTTGCTGAATATTAATTATTTCGTGTTCCACCTTTGATGCAAAATAAGTATGATCAATAATTATAACCCCAAAAAAGCAAATGGTAAAAAATTTCCTGAAATCGATAAATTCGTCGATGTTCGAAGATTTTTGCAAATATCCCAAAATACTGACATTTAAAATTGTATACTTTTTTTTTCATTCCAATGGTGTTTATCCCCGCGAGAGATCGAGTCACTCGACGATAAAGTAGGAAAACGATTTTTCTGGCGAGACCGGGGTAACGGAGAAAAGAGAGAGAGAGAGAGAGAGAGAGAGAGAGAGAGAGAGAGAGAAAGAGAAAGCGACAAACTGCGAAATAAAGAGTTGAAATCGATTTCATTTCTTTTTATCATTTTTTCTTTCTTTAATATGATACGAATCAAAGAAATTAAACGAGTCGTGGCCGCTTCATTGGATCGGTTTCTCACACCGTTTATACATCTCATAGCGAGGAGAGAAGAGAGATGGAGAGAGAGAGAGAGAGAGAGAGAGAGAGAGAGAGAGAGAGACCCACCCTAGGAAAATGGGGAAAAAGATAGAATGGACGGGAAAAAAAAGTTTGAACAAGCCCCGGACCGTAGAGGCTGCTGTTGCAATGCAACGAAGGGGGTTGAAACGCCACAATAAACCCACCCTTTTTCTCGTCTCTGCGCTTCTGTCACGCTAACGGTAACCGACGATTTATTGCGTGGGTGCATCGAGAAACGCTCGAGAGCGTGCTGTACCGGTAATGACTGTGAAATACGACGTTGCCCGTGCTCTCTGTCTAGTCCCTATATATTTCACCGAGCCCTTTTTCACCCTCTGCCAAACTCGACGAACACGATTTTTCAACGACTCAATCAAGAATATAAATTTTCTTGACAAAATAAGAAAACACATTAAATCAAATCGTAATTGAATCTGTGAATTACTTGTTGAAAAGTGTACATTTTATTATTTATCTGCAGCACGTTCGATTATTCAAAATCCATGATTTTCTGTCATCACCATAACAAGTGATCAATTTTTTTTGAACTCACACGATTGATTCAATCTTCACAATTGTTTCACAGCTCAATGCAAAAGCGGAAAAAAAACTTAATCTATGAAAATAAAATAATGGATTCGCAAAGTTGTTTTCTAAGAGTTTTATTTTCACCAAATAATGCGGCACAAACGGTATGATAAACATTTCATTTGAAAATAATACATTTATAAGTGAGTTGTTTGTTTCTCGAAACCCCAACAATAATAATGTTATAGTGTGTGCGCTCGCATACTCTCGAGGTGCCAAAAGTCGAGTTAATTTCAATAATTATTCTTATACCGAAAAATGTATTCATCCAAACAAATTTTCCTCCGTTTCAAAAGAAATTTCATCTCGTCCAATAAATACTATAAATATTCATATTTCAATATGAGTATCTATTGAAAAATTCACACGAGAGACTTGAGTTGTCCCCGAAATTGTTGTCGCTGTTTAAAATTGCCAAAAAAATCCATCCGTTGACAAAAAAAAAAAAAAAAAAAACATTCTGGACGACGACTGAAGTGTGTGAAGATTAACCGTTCCAAATTTCAGGCAAAGTGGTTGGAAAACATAATTTCGAGAAAAAACAAATCATAGTGTTGTACGATTTGTTTAATCGATAAATATTACGAGGATATCGACTTTTCCGACGTCCTACAGTGTATATGAGCTCTAATTACGATCTATTGTTTTTTTTCTAATAACGTAATTGAAGTAATTATAATTGTTGAATCAAATAAATGTTTATAACTAGCTAAATAAAATTTGAAAATATATAATTCTCATTTTCTGAATGAAGAAACTTTCGAATTTATCGATTGAGGTATTAACAGGCACACTTTTACACCCAGACGTTCCATACGAATAATCGATCGCGAGGGCGAAAATAATAAAATTTCGATTATAGCGGGTTTCCCTTTATAATATTCGTTATTTTAATCGATTCGTATATTTTTCATTTTTATTTATTTCATTTTACGCTCTTGCAATTATTTTCCATTATTTTAAAATGGTTTTCATTGCTCGGGAATGATTCTGTACTCTGTCGAGTAGGTGTGCAGCGACGGGTCTCCAGAATTGAGTGTCGGTAGTCCCAAGGCACCTGGAAACATTACACCAACCATACCAATCCCCTAAATCACCCCACCAAAGAAATTTCAAAAACTAGCTGAGTATGACTAATAAAATAAGAAAAACAACTTAATTTCCAGACAAAACTAGGAAATAGTGTATACAGAGCAAGCGAGAAACAAAGAAAAAAACAAAACAGTTAAATTACTAGAGCTTGAGGTTTTTTTTTCAAGTCATGAAACTTATTGAGCGATGCACAGAAATAAATTTCAAAGAAGGATAATAATTGTTAAATTAATTTGTAACAAATGAATCGAACAGAGTCCACTTTCGAGTTTATAAATAATATTCGTGTGTCATAATGCCTCAAATTCTAAAGACTGCATGCATGGAATTTTTGAATTCGTGCATCGCTCAAGATAAGGATAAAAAGATAATAAGCACTACGTGCGGGATAAAATAGTGTGTTTGTGTGTGTGTGTGGGTGGGTGAAAATCACGCCGGACAAAGTGCGAGCTCGTCAACCCTTTTGTTGGAAGGGTCGCAGTGTGCGAATAATGTTGTCTCGATAACGAAATTCATTTTCAAAACAGCCAACAGTTCGGAGGGAGGAATTTATTTTATTTTCAATCGTTCGAAAGTTAATTATTCGAGGCTGGAATTGAATAAAATATTTTTCCTCGATCTCGATTCGTTTCTCCTGTTGGGAATTGTCGATTCACGAATATCATTTTCGCGCACGATCTAACTTTCGTTATTGGATTCAATCGTCGAGAAAAACGAGAGGGCTAGAGAGAAAATCGTGGTGAATATCTTGGTGGATTTTCCCCCGTAAGCTTCACAATTCCTCGGAGAACGATCCGACCAGATTCGTTTATTCGTGGTTGGACTTTCCTCGAGAAATTATTCAGCGCGTTCGTGCGCAAATATTATTATTCGCCCATACACACATATACTCGTTCACAAAATCACAAACGGATACCGTTTATTTTCTCACCCTAAACAAAATTTGTACAGACGAAAAAAAAATGTTTTTCGGACGTTGTTGTGACAAGGGACATGGGCTCTTTTTCTTGCGAAAGATAATTCAATACATGTGGCCAAAATTAATCGGAATTCATAAGGAAAACAGGAGAAATAGATCCTGCAATTTATATAAACGGTAATCAAGTTATAATTATAATTCCACCAATAATAATAATAACAATAATTATAATATCAAAGCTACAAGGATTGATCGGTGAATCGATCATTTTGCATGTTGCATTAGCAACCCCCTTCTACGACCATGCCTCGTGAACCATTCGCAAAAGCAGAGTTTCGAAGGATTGTTTTTAGCGGGATTACATATTTATTTACATTTATCAAGGGGTGTATGGAGGATCAGGATCAACGTAGCATTGGAATGCTTTTTTCTTCGTTCATATTCACAAGTTGCTTTATATTTATACATTAACGACACATGCGGCGTTCTCAGGACTTTTTTGAGGAAGGGAAAACGTGCGTGGAAAATGTGAGCATTCTTGAAATTTTGATTGATAAGCTGAATCCTGCTAGAAAAATTGTTTTAGTATGATTTTTCATTAGTATTAGGAGGGGGATGGAGTAGCAAAAATGAAATATTTGTCAAAGGACGGCACGGCCTGAAAAATGACAAAAATACAAAAGTCCGTAGCTCTTGGATTTACAAATTTTTTGTCTCCAAAATAAAAATGTCTCGAGGAACTCGACACTTGGCTATTTTAACAGGATAACTTTGGAATGCGAAACAAAAAATCTACGGGAGTGGGAATAGAGCTCAACAGAATCCGGAACAATGACCAAACGAATCCGAATAATTCCAGATTTCGTAAGCCAATTCCCACGGATTAACTCAACGTCCGAAAAGCATTATTTATTTGAGCTTTCCATCTTTACTTCACCATCGTTAAATTTACAGTGACAATACAACACTTTCGGTTATATTATTCTCAAAAAACAACACACACACACACACACACACTCACTGGAAAAACAAGGTTTGGGTTTACGAGTCGCAATTTCTCCGGGTGACTAGATGGAAACGTACATTTGTCCACTATTGATGTAAAGAATCTAGAAAAATCAATAATGAGCTGGCGAAAACGGTCTTTTGTGTGTTTACGAAACTTCTCGGTGCCAAAGGATAAAATAAATGTTGTTACTATATACAGTAGAAAGTAAAAATGTCTGGACCCCTCACAATTAAATTCCGATCTTCATTTTTCCGTCTT
Source organism: Campopleginae sp. 14b (assembly GCA_030522525.1). NCBI lineage: Eukaryota > Metazoa > Arthropoda > Insecta > Hymenoptera > Ichneumonidae > Campopleginae sp. 14b. The sequence continues at coordinate 27,435 of JAPYYS010000221.1, forward strand.
CGAAAATAATGTCATTCAAACTCAATAGTTATCACATTCCTCATTTTTTTTCGCGTTAAAAATAATCGATTGAAAAATAACGGAGCAGCTCGGAGGGATTATTATTTTCACATCCGGCTACCGGGATTCACAACTCAATACGATAGAGCAGCTCGACCCACAATCTCTTTATATCTTTCTATCCCTCCCTCTCTCGGTTCTACCTCTACCGGTGAGTCTGACAGACGTCAATTTATCTGCTTGAACTTCCTTCTCTTTTCGAGTGTAATTATGCCTCGTTCTGCCTTAGGACTTTTTTTTCCTAAACTCAAAGTATTTGCTCTTTTGCTCTCCATCTTTTAATCGATCTATTTCTGTGATTGTGAACTGGCTCATTGAAATAATTGGGATGGAAAGATTGACGGATTTTATAACCCCATTAATCGGTCCGTCTAATGTAACGGATCTTCAACGGGTGTCTCACCTACACACCCAAACACCTGCAGCTTCAGATAAAATTTTGATTGATAGTCGGGTAACTCAGATCGCAATTTCTATTGTTGTAAACATCATTTTTGTAAGGTTGTTTCTCAACTATAATGTTGATATTTTTGTAAATTTTGCTTCAAGGCTTCCTGCCTAGGCTTGAACAAATAAATAAATCAATCAATCAAGCTCTCTCTCTCTCGTATGCCCTGCGCTCGCTCTCTTTGTCTAGCAATTCCCTTGCAAAATGTTCCCCAATTTGGATAATCGATAATCAACCACTTCGATCAGAATCTCGTATTTCCCTGAACCTAAACCGCAGCCGAAATAGATAATATTCCTCTCGGCATATCTGTTTCCACTACAGTTACGTAGCATTATTAATCATTCGTATAAATCGCATTATATGAGAGGCATTCCACGCCATTTCGCCCAACAGTAATCCCCATCATTTTCCATTGCTTGGAATTTTTCAGTAAAATCCTATCCCACGAAACGAATATTTACCCCTGTTTTTATTGAATTGTTATCTCGAGTTCTTCGGGATTTACATTTACAAAAAAAAAAAAACCCTCTGAGCTCAACAAAATATCGACAAACGTTGAATTTGTTGTGACTACGATACTCTCGATCGACGATCAAATCGATTTCTCAACGTGCACGCACGTAATGACGTGGCAAGCCTCGAATAAAAATCCACGAGGTTGTGGATTTCACATCCCTAGCATTTCCGACTCGCATTCTTGTTATCCACACGAGCACAATTCTGTCAATATATATTCCTCTCATTGAATGAAACGTTAACGAAAGAAGAAATTGCGTATTTATGTTTTGGTACAAACTTTTGTACGAAAACATTGATAAAAGGCACGAAAAATTGGATTCTAGTAATTAATCATTTGAGGCAATTATTTGTAGCATAAAAAAATCGTATTGTTACAAAAACGAAATATGAAAACAATCACAGGGCGCTGTGCGCATGTCAAACCATAGAGCGTTGGAACCGCGTGTTCATTTGGTATGGAATGCCCCACATACACGAATATATGTATTAATAAAATATTCATATAATACAATATGATAATAAAACGCATAATATATTTAATTGACCGTATTAAATAGATAATTGAGGACACGAGATTAAATCAACAAGCGGAGATTTTTCCCGGTAACATTGTATACAAACTTGATTATGTTTCAATCATCGTTAATTTGTACGATTTCGAGGAGATTTTCTCGCGGTACCGTCACTAGAAATTCGAGTGACTCGGTTTGTTTCGAACTGAGTGGTGAGGGGTGTCAGTGAATTACAATTTTTTCAATCCAATTATAGTTTTTAGCAGCTTGGTTTTTATTTTCATTCTTTTTTTGACATTAGAAAAGTATTTTTGTCTATTTGCGACAACTATCAACACTTTACGGAAGGCGATAAAACCTCATGAATAATGGATTTCGATTGAGACGAATAAAACAAACATAATTAGATTTTTAAACGCGTTGAATAAACGATAAATGGAAATTAATGGGACCGTGGCGCATGGTGATTTGGTTTTTTTCGTGACCCATACTTCCCAGCCCATTTTCTTAGTTTTTAAATATCGTTTGTTTCTCAATTTATTTATTTTTCATGTATATATGTATTTAATTTTATTTATATATTTAATATATTCGTTGGCCTTTTGGAGTCTCCGACTCACGAAGGAAATTTTTCCAACGGTTAATTTCACAATCGGTTGGTACAATTGCTGTTTATTTCCATAATAATAGTTATTGTAATGATAATTGATTAGCAGTAATAATAGCGATTGGTTAAAGTGTGCGCAGATGTTCAGTTAGTTCACAGAGGCATGGCATTGTAGAGGTCCAAATTGGGATGATAAAAGAGTGCTGTTGGGGTCGGTGGATTGTGATGGAGATTTTGGGTCGCCTGTATGTGATTAAGGTTTAGGTTTAAGGGCGCAAGATGGGCGGTATTATGGTGATTAAGGTGGTTAAGGCTAAGGTTACCTGTCGGGTAGGGTAGTCCGAAACTAGGGTACCCAGAATAGCCGCGGCCCGCCGCGTATGCCGCGTACGCTGCCGCTGGGAAACCTGCCAAGCACACAAAAATCTATTAACCATTGCGTCAATTTTAAACAAACAAAACAACAGCAACCATCTTGACAATGAAATAAATATTCAAACATTTTTTCCAATTCGTCATCAAATTCGATAGTTTTTCATTTTTCAATATCCAATGAGAGTTTTTTTTTGCAAATTTTGCATCGATCGTGCCCTTTTTTTTCATTATTTATCATTATTTATGAACGAGTGGGATTTAAATTGTTCCGAGAGACTTTGTCGAAAAAAAAAAAAAAATAATAAATGAATGAAGATTATCGGTCATCGTTCTTAATGCTAAAGTAGTTGGCTTTAGATAGTGGAAATATTTGTTAAATACTTGTCGTTGGACTATTCGACTTACCATCGGGTAATGCTCCCAGGGACCACATAAAATCTACAAGGAAAAACGAAATCCATTAATAAATTGGCAAGCGCGAAAACATGTGGAATTTTTCATCTCTATTTTTTCATCCACCAATCCACCAAATTGTCTGAAATTAATTTTTCTCTTCTTGATTGAATTCTCTCGATTCTCTATCTCCGTTTCTGCGGCTCCATGAGCTTTTGACCTTTCGATCAAGAATTTTCGTGAGCTCGTTCGAAGCACTTGGAAAAAAAAGTTGAATTCACACTCCCCAAAAGAAACTTATTTTTTCAGTGGTAAGCCCGGGACACCGGGAGCTGCACAAGAAATGTTCTCGATCGAAATTTCCAGACGAAACCAGAAACGAAAACAGATTTGGAAAATTATTCCAAAAGAAAACAACAGAAGGAGATATTTTCCCAAAATCAAACTCGAAAAAGGATATAAAGGCATATGTTTATGTGTAGATTGAAAAAAAAAAAAAACTTTGGTGAAAGGATGAAAAGCGTGACTATAATTGAACAAATATCTGGCATCCATGAAATTTCATAATTTCACACTAGATTCAAATTATTAAAAAAAAGACACAAAAAAAAACAAAAATCCAAGAACAATCACACATCTAAGGAGATTTCGACTATCTCGCATCGTTACTATGGCGCAATGTAATTGTGTTTGTATATATATAGATATATAAGTATGTACATACTTATATATAAATATTCCATATACATATACGTATATAAATATTTTTTTTACTAATCTCGAATTATTTTAAAGTCTAGAACTACAACGCTTGTCCTAAGTATCCCAATCTACGACAAAAACCTTTTTTTTTCTCTCTCTCTCTCTTTCTCTCCTAATTAACTATTTGGTTATATAAGTTTTCTTTAAGCCTTGAGGTGCTATGGTTAATTGGAGTTATTTCATGTCTGTACCATTTTAGGGTTTCTTCCGTCTTCTAACTCCACTAGCTTATCGGATATCGACTAACGGTGCATATTTGCCCAACGGTCGTCGATTTTTGTTTTCCATCTTTGTTGGGCGTTAATTTTTCATCATTAATTTCTTGTCATTTTCAGACTTTACCTCAAAAAATTCCCTTTCCTTGTATGCGTGCGGGTGCTTTTTTGTTCGAAAAAATCGACAACAGATCGTTGGGCAATATATTCACACTTTTACTACGACATTGATAATTCGATGGATACAATATTAAAGAAACACCGACCACAGTTAAACTACACACTACTATGGCTATACTATTTTCATATTGATTTTCATCTTTCACAATAATTTACATGTATAAATATTTCAATCATTTATCCATTAATTTGTGAATAATATAAATACATAAATACATAAATAAATATATATATATATATATATATGTATGTATATTAAAATTTGTTTACGCTGATGACAATTACGTAGTAGCTTTATTCTAGGCTATTTAAATACACCGATACATGTTCAATTAGTATTAGTGATTCCGTACCTAATTAACTACCGGGCTGGTTTTTAAAGCTCGAAGCACGCGCGTCACTACTTATCTTTTTCGTTTTTCTACCCAACTTTGTCAATGTTTTTTATATTAATTTGGCTCTTTAAACGTTTGTGGACAGCCACGCGATTATAAATACATTTCCAGTTGCAATTTTGCGTAACGTTATTAATGCCAGGAACGCGCATTACTTCGAAATGAGACAGTTCGAGCTTTAGCATGAGGTCAGTGTAAGACGTCTCGGCAACTTGTTGATCTTTCATTTCTCGCCAGATTCCATCGAACCAGCTCACTAGATTTATCGATGTTTTATTTTTCGGTCCAAGCCTTCGTTTTCTATTTTTATCAAATCGATTTTTATCTTGTAACCAAAAATAATTCAGTGGCGTCCTTGATGTTGCTTTTTTTTTGCGCGTCCAACAAAAAAAAAAACCGGCCCAATAAGCGAAACGGAAAAAAATAATTCATACTGGTATGAAAAAATTTTTTAGATAATAACGAAAGAAAATCTTATAGGAACAAAATCCTTTTAAGTCTGGTCTACTTACGAAACTGACTGTGTTGGGCCTCTCGGGCATAGTACGTACTTTCTAGGGCACACGTCTCACGCATTAATCATTAAGGTACGCTGGGCTATAGCTTAAGAGTGTGTTATATGTACCATAACAAATATATAAAGGTATATGAGATAGGTATATAAAACAGGTAAGTACGGTACATGTATATTTAAATCAAACACCCCTCTTTACTCGGGAATCATTAATATTATTATACGTTAACTATTTATCGCTGTTTTGCGTAGCTGTTTTTTTTTCTTCTTTTCAATTATATATTTTTCTGCCTTTCAATTCGTATAAGGTATAAATGCGATAGGTCTTGTTACAAACGGTGGCACAATCCTTCGTGGAATTCTCAAGGTAGCCGATTTCAAGTCCTCCAATTATAATTCATCTTTTTTTATTTTTCTCCAGCATCATTTCTATTTCCACGAAGGATTAGGCAGAGACGAATAAAGTTCTAAGTCTAAACGGTTTTTATATAATGACTTCTCAACGCTAGTTTTGCTAAATATATTTTCGACATTAGGAACGTGTTATTTATCGACTTTTTTTTCTCTCATCCTTATTTTTTTCTTGTTGTTGTTTTTCTTGCGTTTTTTACTGCTGGCAATACATATGTATTAATATAAAATGATTCTCTCATCTAACTAGATCGATCCTAAAGGTCGCGCTAAATAAGACTTTTGTTTAATATATATTTTATATATATATATATATTTGTAGATTACTTAAGCTAAGGTATTTATCCACAAATTATTTATACACCTATGACATATTTACCTAAATGTCAAATGCTTTCGATGTTTAATATATATTTATGTATATATATATATATATATATATATACACATACATATATATTCATATATCCATTTTAACAGACATATATGCACATATATGTATATGTAGGGCTATTACAAAAAATCTAGATAGTATAATGCGACTCTCATAAAATATATCGATCCAAATATATTCAAATACTATGGCGTATTGCAGATAGAAAAAAAGATATATGTATATGTATATATATTTTTATACCTCAAGTCTTTTTCGTTAACTAGACATGGATCTTTCCTTCGTTTTTAGTTTTTACGTACGCGTTAATTTTTTATTTTTTTCGCCTTTTTTGTTTTTTTTTTCTTCAAATTTTAGGGATTAATATTTTTCATACACGCATGGAATTGTATCGATAATTATGATAGAAACGATAATTCTACCAATTTTGATATTCATTGCTTATATATATACATGTATGTATATTTGGTTGTTCATACATATATATAGAATATTTATAGGTTTTTTTGTAATTTAGTTCGATCATCGTAGATTGGATATCCGGCCTTTCTTATTCCGGCAATTATTATTATTATTTTTTATCAGTGAATATGGTGAGCGTCAGAATCACTCGTCTCCTGATTATTATGAAATTTCATGAAGTTATAACAAACAGCGGTACGCATCAATTTGTGTACGACGAAAAAAAAATTGTATGTTTAAAATACTGGCGATTGAAAATATTAACGCCTTTTTTTTTACTCCACTCCACTTCACGAGCTAGCTCCATTTTTTCTTGACATGTGCTCGTTCCATTTAACGCGACACACCTCTCTCACGTCTCAATGCAATGACTCCAATTATTGGTTTTAAATGAACATGTGATAATTAAGCAATCAGTCGTTCGTATCTGTCCGAGCTCTTTATTTTGTCTGACCTAATACGGAACTTTCTACTTGCGGCGTCGATCCTCCTTTATTTACTCGTTAAGTCTGTCACATTATCGATTTTTTAATCGACATTTAACATCTTCCTACTAATCACTACGGACTTTCATTTTTCTCTACGAGATGAATAGATCATTTTCACTCTTGCCGACCCCCTATGCATGTTAAGAAATTCCTTATCCCATCCTTTGGCAACCACCGATTTCCTAAATCTTCTCGTTTTTTCTATCATTCATTATTTATCCTACGAAATCAATATCATGTTCCATGCAGTAACCTTGAGTATTCACAATTCATTAGAGACTTGGTATTGCTAAAAAATTTAAATAATTTATTCAGCCTCATTGGTTATTTCATCGACACTTTATTAAAATATAAAAATAAAAATTGAAACGGTACTCAGTGGATTAACGGAAGTTGGGATACGTATAATCCCGCATGAATATTCGAACCAAAAGTTCGAGCCAGGTTGAGAGCCTCTCGTTTTTGTTATCTCCGTGTATACGCCTTCGACCAACATTGCTGCATGTACCAAAAGCTAAGGGCATTAAGTTCCATAGAATTTTAATTGAAGTGCTTTTAGCGGTAATCATGATAGACGCCGAAACTTAATTATTCGATATAGCCGTTTGAATGAACGTGAAAAGAGCTTATGACCAAGTGAATTACATACTTCTAAACTGGCATACTTATAATCTTTCTTAGGGCGCTGAAATACGGAGGCTCTTATGGCTGAAGATCTTTCTCGAGATTAAGAAAATATTTCACGCGAAATTTGTCAGTACGTGTTCTTTTTTTTTTACTCTTTTACCTACTTTGAGGAAATCAGTTTTTGGATTATAATTTATTTTCTGTACTTTTGAATAATGAATGATAGAAATGTGTGTCATCAAGTTAAGAAAGCTGCTGCGCGAGAATCAGCGACTCCTACTTCATTCCTTTGATTTGGGTCCTCGAATCAGATGTTGGCCATAATTATTATCGAACAAATATCGTGTTTGGTTTTATTTTTGAAGAATCTCTGCTCACTAAACTAAGCTGCGCCTGATTCCCTATAGGAATAAACTACCAGTCTTCCTTGATTGATATTCCACGAGATTAATTGAATTTGCATCTCGTTATTAAATTGTCATCATTAATGACACAACTTGTGTGTTTATTGAGTAACGTGTCGAGGCCCCCATTGGCGAGCTAATTTTCTGCTAAATGTAACAATCGAAATAAAAATATATACTTATCATCGTCATCCCTAAAAATCTAGATCTACGTTTTGTGCTACGATCACAGAGTTCCTGAATTGTTACGTTATAAACATCAGGTGAAAAAGGTGTCGAAACAAAAAAGTTTTCAACGGGAATTCAACGTCGAGTTAGTCTGCAGTTTTGTCATGGAATTCTAGGGGTCAAAGTCAAGAAATCCTGTATCTATTTGGAATGGAGATAAACCTCATCTTCTCGGTTACTTTTCTCTATGAAAATGCTTGTTCAGTACTTAACACTAGGTTCCATTTTTTTTTCATGTGTCTCGCAAGACGTATATATAGTTTACTCGTAACGAAATATGTCGAAATAATAGAGAGAAAGCGGATTCGTCTCGGAGGGCTCTCGTTGCAAAACTCTGTTATTGCAACATATTACGTCACGAAAAATATACTTTATCGGATCCGTGACATTTCCGTGAATGCAGAACCATCGTTTCCATGAAATGAAATAGTAAAAAACATGATTTTTGGGGATTGTTGAGACACGAATTCTGAATATTTGTTCGGAATTTATGATCGGACTGAAATATTCCTCTAGCATGTTTTTTCAAGAGCTGTTATTAACGGTATCTGGTCAATTGGATTTTATAACCGGAAAATCGTAACATCAAGGATCCAGGAAAAATTCTTTCTTGGCGATATGAAATTTGAACTCGTTTCTTTTTCTTTTATTTCCTTGTACTTGCTTCTTAAACCGAACCTAAATTATAAGTGTTCGTAGAATTTTGGATGCAATTGACGAAAAGAAGAACCTTCTTTTCCGGAAATATATGCACTTCAGGAGAAGCGAAAAGTGATGGAAAATCTTCCGTTTCTTCTCTCGTCTTTTTCGACTTTATTTTCATCCCGTCTTTCAAGGCGCTCTCTCTTTCTCTCACTCTCTATTCTACTATACTTTTGGGGTTTCCGTGTGACCCTTTATTTAAAGACTCCACTCTTTCTCGTCACGTATTGTTTCAGTTTTCCGTTTTTCAACCTTTTCTCGTTTTGCCGTTTCATTGAACTCTATCGATTTTGTAGCGGGAGCTCGTGGCACTTTCTACTCTTCCGCCGCTTCCTAACGTTCGTGTCATTGTCTTTATTGGGGTCTGTTGAAAGGAGTAAGGATTGTGGGTCATAGGCCAATCGCAGGGATCGGATGATAAACGGTCCCCATGTCAAGTCCCTGAACCCCCAAGAGATCGCTCATGGAGTACGTGAGAGTGGCGGCTCGCGAAGCAGCAGCGGCTGCTGCAGCTGGATGTGGCCTGTAAGCGGCTGCAGCGGCTGCTATGGCTCTTTTAACGTCGTAGACTGCTGCAGCCGCGGCCGCGGCTGCAGGCGCAGTTGCGTATTGATAAGCCGCGGTATTTGGTGTTGCAGTTACGATTGGAGCTAGCAAATGATGGGGTGGGGCAGTCGCGTGTGCCGTTGCCGCTGCAGCGGCGTGTGCAGCCGCTGCAGCAGCTGACGACGTTGGCATTGGATAAGGCGCGTAACGATATGTTGTCGGGGGTGTCGCGACCATCACCAACTCACCGTATGCACCTCTCCCGGCCGCTCGCGTCTTTGCCAAATTCGCTGGTAGCATCACTTCTTTTGGTTGGGCTTTCTTACACTCGACCTGCAAACAATATTCTCTTGTTAGGCTTGAGGTTCGATTCTGCCTTAGCAACGAAGCTCAGTAATGGCAGAATCAAAGTCAACTGCTTCGTCGGTTGGAAATAAGAAAAAGTGTGACAATCGAGAATTCCATGATTTTCCATTATTCTTCTTGAAACTTATTATCAATTTTGAATCCCTTTAAATGCTGACAAAAAAAAAAGTTGAAGGACTCTACACGAAAATAATAAATCCTTCGACTGAAAGATGGAATTGAACTGAAAAAATGAAAGTAAAAAGCGTTTGAAAGTGGGATGAGTAACGAAAAGAATAATTTTGACGTGCAGCTATGTCTCACTGAATTCTGTGGGTCGTGCTTTTTAAATCTGTAAATAATCGAAATTCCGAATCGTCGCAACAGTCGTATTCCCGTCGTAACGGTACAACGTGCTTAAATTCTAAGGCATTCTAGTTCTCTCCGGAGCTCCAATCGATCATAGAATTCAATATTTATCGACTAGATTGAAGCTCCATTCTCAAGAGTTCGATTGAGCCCTACTGGATTGATTGGACAAGAAATCCGTTTATTTCGTGCTTGTGAGGTGACCCTGTTCCAGGACGAATATCCTGAAAGCTTTCCGTCTTGTCCTCAAACAATTGGACGATCCTTCGCCTACTTCGTCAATACTCCTTCGTCTCATTCACATTACTTTCTCGTTTTCCAACCTCGTGGACTTTGTCTTACACGGGATCGTAACCGCGGTAGCAAGGAACAAATATGTACCAAATAGGAATAAGCCATCATGAGAAATGCCCTATGCCGTTCCCCGTTATCAAACCCATTTCCATTGGTTGCCATTGAAACAGTTACATTCCCGGGATTATCATGGTAAATTAATTTCACCCAGCTTCGTATCCGGTTTACCCAAACTGCACAAACACACTCTGGGAATCCTAACGTTAAATATAACCCCTCGTCATCGGATAGGATATTTGCTTTTGTCACGTGCGTGCGTCGCATAAATATTGCACGATGTTCCGTCTCATGACAAAGTCCTGATCTATATTCCACAAAGATTTGTGCAGTTCGTAATTAAACTCGAACAAAGTTCAAGTTACAAAGAGAAATAAATAAAAAAAACATCAATCATACGAAACACGATAATTTTCGTTGTAATTATTCTTAATTACGATTATTGTCGATGATTACCATTTTATTGTTGATCTCGTGGAAGTGAATCTCGCATACTTTGTCCACTACGTCCTCACTCTGAAACGTGACGAATCCAAAACCTGTAACACACAAATGAGAACGACCTTTACTCGGAGTTCAGAAAAAAAATATATTTTTAAATTTCATTTTTATTCATTTTTTATTTCTCACGATCCCTTCGACCTTGACATACTTTTTTATAACTTCAGGGTTTCCGCATCCGGTTTTGTAAGACCCAACAGACTGTCGCACCGGTGTGAACTCTTTCTCAGAGCCATCAGAACTGACAAAGTGATTACAGGAACGAATATCGCTCCCAACTTACACATTTTATGCAGAAAAATGTTTCCCTTCAATTTGATTCGTATACTTTTAACATTGACAGCTCGACAAAGCAGTGCCATGAGAATTTTAAGGGGTATTCGTAAGTCTTCATCAGCGGTTTAAATACCCGGAGCAATGAAACAAGAAAAATCGATGAATTCGTTTACGCCTACGATTTTCATCGTTAAAATTTCTTTCTCGTTCGTAGGAGGAAGGAAAAAAGTATGGAGGAAGCAAAAGTTTGGTTGACGTGGTGAAAGTTGGACGAGAGCTGCGTGGAACAATAGGCCGGAAACTAAGAAGTCAAAACGATCGAGCGATTGATCCAATCGGTTTATTCAATGCCCCGAGGGATTAATGGAAACTCGGGGCCATGAGCCAGCGGGTCCAACTTTTTTTTTCATCCATGCTCGCCTGCCGTTGACGTTGTCAATATAGACTGCAAGAATATACGAGAGCCCGGTGACGTCATACCGGAAGTCGCTTTCACACCAGGACAAAAGACTCGCAACCCTTTTAATTATTCAGATTCACAAGGTACAGAATGTCATCCCATTTTTTTGTACACCTTTTTTACTCGCTTGAAATTCATTTCAGTTTTTCCCATCTCGTGCCATGTATGTGGACTTGCCACAGTTGTTTTCAGGTCCTATTATTCGATGGCATAGCAACCTACTTTTTGCAACTTTCCAGCAAACTATCGAGATTCCATTTACAAACGTTTTTCGGTGCAAATTCAGATTTTCAAATTCACTTCATCCCCAACTATGAAATCTGACCGGAACATTAATTAATCACTTTCCATATTATCATTGTTGTATCATTATCCAAGATCATTAATTTCAATTAAGGTGCAAAATGATGTTCGTCGCATATCGAATCAATGAATCTTTCAAAGACAATTTATTTTTCATCTTGTCAGATGTTTTTTTGATTATGTATTTTAGGAGGAGAGAAAAAATCCGCCAGATAGGTGGTTAAGTTTCGCCCCTCACTGTCATTTATACATGCCAAGTTATTACTTTCTTGGAGAGATAGGGAAACCGCACGAAAATCCCTCGACTGCTTTTCCTTGATTCAGCCTGCGAGGAAGTAAAAAAAATGCCAACTCAGTTCCCGAACGGCCACGACGAGAAACTCCCGTTTCGTGTGCCACTCTTACGTGTGTTATATGCGAACCACATTGAGCGCAGGACGCCCAATGTGGTCGCGTTAAGAGAGAGAAAAAAAAAAAGTACCGAGTCACCCTCCAAGCGCTTTTCTCACTTCAACGCTACTTCTTTTGTTTCTCGACTAAAAATCGCCTGTTATGTGGTTACCTATGCAACCTTTTGTCCTCTAAATGCTCTCAACCGACCCTCAGGAGCCATGGAAATGACCCGGAACTGCATCTAAAGTTTTTCCTTCGTTTTTAAAGCAACTTTGCGAAATTTTATTTCTATGCAATTTTACGGGAATATGTAATTGAAAATTTACCAAAATTTCATCAAATCTGACTTTTGATAGAGACTGTCGAAAATATTCCTCGTGAATGGGATTTGATCCGAAACTCAAAGAAATCACGTTGCTCGTGAACATCCACGCCGTCTCCCGCATTTTTTTTCTTCGTAAGTTCATGCGCTATGCATGGTTGTTCATTATTATTTCTTAAAATCATGGTAAATATGCAAATCAGCAGAATTATTTTTTCTTTCAGTCTACCTATCTGTATATAAAGGGGAATAACTGAGCGAGGTCTTGTCGAGGATGCCGGTTCGTTACAAAAATGAATTCGCGATGGTCCTGTAGGGTTTTCGTCTTTCGGTGTTGAATAAGTTTCTTGGATACTTTTCCTTTTATGACAAATTTTAGCCAGAAAACTCTGAGATGTGGAATTGAGAGAAAAAACCTCATTTTCACAAGATTTTTGCTTTTCATGAAAAACAAGTTGGCTAGGAAGACTCGCATTTTGGCATCGAGGTCTCTCAATTCTTTGAAAAATCACATTTTCGTTTTCGCACGTCATTAAAACGGAAAACAAAAAAACTAGCGCTGCTGTTCCCGAAGCACAGCCAATACGAAATGACTTTAATTTCAGAATCTTCATGATTTTTTATCCTTCTCCTCGTTCTTTTGATTCCCCTCGTTGCTTTCCCTATCGACCGATCTATTTTCCACTTTTTCGACGATTTTACGACCTTGCAGTGGGTGAAGGGAAAAGAGGGAAGATGCAAGTTTTTTGTTCTGTTTTTCTCTGAAAGTATGGAATACAATTTTTCTATCGTTATTTACACGACGCACGAATTAAATGTAAAGATGTAAAAGGCAGTAGGGACTGTATTTATTCGCGAAAACCTTTTGGCCCATTTCTTTTATCTCTCTCGCTCTAGTCACTTGCTCAATGCGTTTTTTTTTTTTCTTTTTTTTTTTTTTTTTCAAGTTCTCTTGGATGTTCGTCCCTGAGAACGATGGTGGTTGGAGCTCCTGAAAAAAGAGTGCTTGGTCTCTGCAAACTCTGTAGCATTTTTCAGAATATTTCATAGTTTCGAGAGAGTGGGGGCTTTTCGGGAGAAAAAGTGGCGTTGCGAGGGCCTAGCAAGCATTGAGAACGCTCCGGAGAGCAGGTGGAACGAGAAGTAGAGTGAGCGGTAAAAGGTTTCCATCTCGAAAGACACGCGCCACGCTGTGCGCGTCATATATCGACAGTCAAGCGCCGTAAGGGTGTATCACCCCATCGTATTATACTTGAGAGAACGTTTTATACGCCCTCTCGGCTTTTAGAATTTGCTTCAAGCTCGAAAAGTGAGAAGAAGGTATTTTACGTAGTTTTAAGTGGGAAATGATGTCAGTTACGCCCTTATAACCTTGAGGGCTTTTTATACATGTGTACATGCACACAGAGCTGTGGGCCTTTTTATATATACGTCTTGGTTCTCCGCACAAACGATTTGAAACTTGTAAATGGATACGACTCTCAGACCTCTGCACCCTTCTATACGCTTTCCGCTTTAGCCTTCTTCTTTTTCTTCCTCTCTTTTCCCTTCCTGTTCGTTATTCTCCTCCTCTGCTATGTCGAGAGAACGATTTCTCTCGCTAGAAACTTTTACCTCTCGCTTCCTGCTCTATCCTCTCTTACTCTCTTTCTATTTCCCTCTCTCTCTCTCTCTCTCTCTCTCTCTTTCTCTGACCTTTCTCTCGCGAGCTACATACAGTCATTTGTTTCGAAAAGTGCGTCTGCGACGAAGTGGCATAGCGAATGGTAACTCCTCTTTCTTTTTAGCGCTTTTCTCCTTCTCTCTTTTCCACTCTCTGAGCTACGAATAAATATATCTCTTTTCTAAATCTCGGAATAAATAAATCCGTTCTCTACACACAAAAAGACGCAAGTCACATATATGCACAGCTATCGAAGGTAACGATTTGCGTCTTTTTGATTATGAGAACCAGACATATATACTTATACGTCGGGAAGGATGAAATAAATGTCTTTCTCTCTTGGAAAACGAAATAAATGTTCCTTTCGATATATATTTCTTTCTCGCTGCCTATTTCCCTTCCATTCTCTCCTTCTGGCTCCCTCCCCTCCCCGTCCCTTGTGTTTGGGTCTCACTTCGTAACAGGGTATAAAAATCTTGGTCGTTTCCTCGTCTCGCAGCCTTCTGCCGTACGGATTTTCGTCACTGCAACAAAGTTCGGGTCGTTGAGCCTTTACGAAAAGAGCGCGGGCGTGACAACCGAAATAAGTAATATGCAAACGAGTATACGGTTTATAAATCGAGACGATTAGCGTTTGAGCTGAATTCTGTTGGATACTTCTTACATATTTTATCCAAGAATATATAAAATGCACAAGGCACGATAATATATTGCATGAAGCTTGCTTTCTCGCCGGAGCTAATGGGCAAAATTAAGTAGATTAAATTTCGTGTGCTCGGGGTTTTGTATTCATTGGACGTATAAATTTTGAAATTAGCAAAGAAATTGGATAATCGTTATTTTCGGCAAGATTGAATATTAACAAACCATAAATATTTGCCTGACACCATTATGTTGCTTTTCAATTCGAGCGAACTTTATTTCTCTACTCCCTTATCATTTGTCTCTTAATTCTGGTACGAACTGGAAGTCGATCGACAGTGATTACCTCGTTATTAAATTTCTATGCTCCGAAAATCAGAGAGAATCTCTCAGTCGAAATTACCTTCAGAATTGACGGCGAGAAGACGAGGAAGAGAGCGAGAAACGGACACACAGCAGATCTGGAGTTTTGTTAATGCGCTAATCGGTTGATTTCAGCGATGATAGTTCAGCAAAGTTTTGTTTCCGGACAGTATCGGACTGACAGAGATGAGAAAGAGAAGCGAGATAGCCGATGACAAAGAACGAGAGAAGAGGAAAGGATGAAATGGGGTTGGAGGAAAAAGAATGGTAGTGAGAGGGAAGGCGGATTACCGGCAGAACTGAGTCAGCTAGAGCGAACCTCTCTCTTCCTTTTCCTTTTTCATCCCTTCGTCGAGGTAATGCGGGAAAATCTCAGCTTATACTCTTTCCCGCACCGGTAATTCCTCGTTAAATATCGCTTCGTAACGCAGCCATGATATAGTAGTAAAAATAGTGTTTGAACGGACACTAGACTACCAGAGAATTTCATCCCTCCCGTTTCTCGCTGTTGGATTCCATCCTATCCTTTCTCTGGGTTGTCATATTTTTCCAATGGGTTCCCCCTTCTCTCTCCCCTATTGCGCACAAGACCAATGTTTACGTAGAGATAAATTATCACTTTGACCCAAACGATACCCTTTCGACGCAGAACCCGAAGTATATGTCAGTTCCTTGACTCGACCACGAGAAATATTAAAACATCCGGCTCATAAGATGCGTCGGCAATGTCTGACCTGATAACTGGATGACCGTCGTGTATGAGAAAAAGCGAAAAAGCATTGCTGAAAATCCTAAACCAGATTGGAAGCCCGTGAACGTCCAAACGATCAAAGAATTTAGGAATCCAAGTTGTGATCATGTTTTTGAATAATTCCGCACATCTATAATCCATCCCTTGTCATACGAGTTTATCGCCCCTTGCGTTCGCTCCATTATGGTTACTCACAGACACCTTGTCCCATACAAATTATCCTTTCGCTTGCTATAATCCGTTTTATATCAAAATATCGATAGTCTCAACGAGGATTCGAGGAAATGGTGATTGGAGGCCTATCTATGTAGGAGATGGTCAATAACAATATATACATCAAAATTCATGTATGTGTCTATATATTTGTAAACGTATGTACAAATATAATAATATATAGACATCAGAGTGTAGTATTGAATAACGAGATAACTGTATCGAGGTTACAACAGCGCACGTTGGAGAACGACGCAGCCGGTTCGGTATCGGCTAAGTTTTAAGTCGGCTCGTAAAGCGTCAGTAGTAACGGTTATTACTGGTCAGACCGCTCGCCCTGGTGAATCCACGGGGACGGAGAGCTAGGATATGCGGTGAGCAAAGCTTCGGTACACCGTTCTTGTTCCCTTCACTGTCCAACCACTCTGAATACCCGAACGAATACACACACTCGCATACACACGATGAGACGTATTTCAACGTACCCACATACAGAGGGATATTCACGAGGGCAGGAAGTTAGTAGGCAATAAAAGGATGGCCAGGGACACCACGGAGGGCGTTACTACCGCTCGTATAGAGTCCAGTTACCATGAGCTTTCGTTATTCCGTTCCCTCTCACTCTCTCTCTCTCTCTCTCTCTCTCTCTCTCTCTCTCTCTCTCTCTCTCTCTCTCTCTCTCTCTCTCTCTCTCTCTCTTTCTATTCCTCTCTGAAGAAAACCCTTCGTGAGTACTTTTTACCACGTCGAGCTAAACTACACGGACGAGAAACTCGAAGAATTCGTTATCAAGATACATCAACGTAGATTAGAGAACTTTCGTGATGATTGTTTTGTCCAGTCAACAATTAAATCGTTCATGAGCTATTTTATTGTTATGGGAGTAGTTGCCTATTCTTTTATGTCGCGTTTCAAATAATCAGTGTCATTTTTATGCGAGCTTTTCCAAATATGAACTTTCGCTCGTGAAAATTGTCACGTCGTTATAATTTGATAAAAATCGCAATAACATTTTTACCAAGAGTTATACGAATGTCTGTGTCATTTGTTTATCGAGCCTCCATGTTTACTTTCCTTATCCATAAATTATTCGTCATTTTAACTTGCCAGATATTTTAGTTTTCACCAAATGCAGATTCCCCTCCCTCTCTTCATTTCCTATTGATATCTTTTAACATCCTTGCATTTAATTTTGTGTGTGGTATTCGAGCCTCTGATTTTTCTTACTTTTTAGCAACAACTTCGATCATGTTGGAGAACATATTACGCTGCGTAGTTTCTATTGATATTTACATTCGAGATACAGGTCTACACGAGAGATGTACGGAGTTCATTCCAACATTCTATTTATATACAAAGCTATATATATAAACAGGTATCTATGTTCATTTCTAAGCCCCGGGGCTCCTGCTCTATTCCTCCCTCTCGCACGCTCGCTCTTAGTCTCTTGCTCCCCACAAACCTCATACTCTCGGCGTACGGCCGTTGCGTTAGATATCAACTTGTTAACTTACTGCGGTAAACGCGCGAGGGCAATGGCGTCTGAACGAACACGGGTACGTTCTACTTTCTGTGGTGCTCGACCTCCACTAAGGCCATCACTAGTTAATGGCTTTTCGGATGCTTCCTCTACCCCCTTCAAATTCTGTTGAATACATCCGAATATATCTATAAATGCAGATTCCTCATTAGTCCATTTCTATAGGGTGTTCTGTATTTTCAAAAATACCGTTCAATCATTCCCCCCGTCTTAGAGCCGTTTGACGTTCGAATCCTCGATGTTGACTTTATCGTGATTTTGCGTCGACGAAAAAAAAGATTCTTTCGTGCTCGTTAAATAATCAACTACCATGTACTTAGGGAAGTAAGTGCTGCATATTGTTAAACAGTTGGAAGTATTTAACTATGTGCTCCTAAAAATGTTTGATCGACATAGTGAAAATTTAATTCTTCATATATTTTTCGAGAGGATTAGAAGTCTGAGAAATGAAGAAAGTTGGAATTCAATAAATATATGCATCAGTCTTTTTGCATCGTAAATTTTGCGGCGGTATAGTCCAGGGAGAGATTATCATCCAAAGTAGTAAGAAATTTTGCACTCCAAGGGTATTAATTCTCTCGTCTCTCGAGACTTTTGAGAACGTTCCAGTCTATATATATATATATATATCGATTAATAAAATTTAGATCACTTGAAAATTATGTGAAGCCGAGAAGATTTTCCTCATGGGGCTTAAAACTTCATATCCCAGTTTTCGCCGAGCATTTGAGTCGTTTCAAAACTAAAATGGAGCTCCACGTATCTCAGGAATCTAATAATCAGATCAATAAAACTCTGGACCATTTGAATCAGTCGATCATTTGGTTTTACTCATGAGGGTCACAATTCAGGACAATATTGACACGATTAATTGTTTCCATGAAATAAACGACATTGTTTTCGGATTTCGTTTA
Organism: Campopleginae sp. 14b; assembly: GCA_030522525.1. Classification (NCBI taxonomy): domain Eukaryota; kingdom Metazoa; phylum Arthropoda; class Insecta; order Hymenoptera; family Ichneumonidae; species Campopleginae sp. 14b. The sequence continues at coordinate 46,086 of JAPYYS010000221.1, forward strand.
ATATAACATGAAACATAATCATCGATTGTAAAATATGACAAAACTCTCAAATGAAAACGATCAATAACGATTTAAAGTGAAAAGATCATTCGAATCTTTAGAGTCTCCAAACGATTTGCTCGATGATATTTTAATATCCAATATCGATGAATTCAAACCAATATACAAAACGATAGCGAACAGTGTCTAGCAACGGCAATAACGATACGATCATTTTTGCCGTGTACTCTCGTCGTTTCTGGGCTCTCTTGGTTTTTTTTTTTTTTTTAACGATGACGTGCGAATATTATTTTGAATAAGACAAGGAATAATTGACAAGATAAGAAAAGGTCATGCTCGTCTTTTGGGCTTTCGGATGACGTCGTTCATCAAAATAAGTCGCCGAGAATAGCTTTGCATGGAATATATCATGGAAGGTATTTGAATCAAGCGAATCAATGTTGAATAGAAACTTGAGAGGGCACTAATAAATTCTTGTACGTCGATATTTCTTTACGGATTCCGACCTCAACTATTAACTCGTTTAGCATACGAATGAGCTTTCGCTCGAGCCTCGTAGCAGAGTTAAAAGCGCCGTAGCAACATCGCGAGGTCACTCCAATTACGACCCTTCTCGGTTGCATAGAATAACCAATATAATTGGGTATATCGAGAAAAGAAACTGGGTATGAGCAACAGAGTAAGCAGGAGAAAATAAGGCGAATGTTCGTTCGAAGTTCTGCCTCTTTTCACAACTTCACGTTTTATTCACGTCTAGACCATAGGTATTCACGGTTTTATGTATAAATATATCCAATACGTTCAATGATTTCTAAAGAACGAAAGTAGAAACGACCTATGAAGCAGTCGAGGCCGAAAGGAAGAGTTTTCAGTACTAATGTCATTGCAGCATCCTTCCAGGATGTATTTCTTCACTTTTTTTCGTTCTCTCTACACGTCCAATGTGCAATTCACTCTCGGTGATCCGTCCAGAATAATTCCATCGATTATTCGAACTTTATTCATTGAGACACTGGGCCACTGAAGGCCAGACTCATTTTTTGGCTAAATTAGTCAAATTTCAACACAAACAACGAAATATGACGTTCTCTAGGGTCAAATTGACACAGTGTGTCTACGTGGTGATGAAATTTAACGGCGTCAAGCGAGTGTTTAAAAAAAAGTCGTTTCCTTGATAATTTGGGTCGTAAGTATACAAATTAGTTGGAAATTTTTTAATGATCACGTTTAAATGTAAATAATGTTTGTCTTTGTACGTATAAATAAAAAAAATAAAAATAAAAAAAATACAGTTTATACCGTTGGACGGTGTATAAACTGCACTTAAAGCAAGTCTCACGTTTCTCACGCTTAGTTATGCGAGTCTCGTACGTCGGAGGTAGTCTTCTTACCAGCACAAGCGTTCCCTGTTCTCGCTTTTCTGCTTTTCCTCTAGCGAAAAGAAAAGAAAAGGAGGTCGAAAAAAGAAGCGAAGAAAAGCCCCGTGCAAGGGCTCTGAATCCCTTCATGCCCTAATTCTTATTTCTCTCATTCGCTCTGCCCTCTGGAGCCAGGATCCACTGTCTTTTACGAAAGGCCATCAGCGGTCGCTCTTCAACGTAACCTCTTGAATCAACTCCTATTTTATTCCAGGCAAAATTAAGCGAACCTAAGAAATTAAGGGAGAGTTACGGCAAGCGGCATGGCCAACGTTTTTTCTAACATTTTATCTCTTCGCATACATATGTATATGGGAAAAGAACTCCCGGAGGAAAGACTGAAACTCCATCCCCTTCCATATCCCATTTCAACATGCATCCTTTAAATTCTAGCATCGAGGCACACACTTTCTACCTCTGAAATCCGTGGAGTGCAAGCGAGTTACGTTTCACGAAGCTTGCATATAAATTTATATTTCTATATACAGAGATATGTATATGTGCAGAAAGATTAGGCAAAGCTGTTCCCTTGCACAAGCTGCTCCTAGCATCTCGTCTTCCTTCTTTCTCTTGCTACTCCGGCTTTATGAATGCAACATCTTCCCTCCTGCACCACAGACAGCCACGCTTCTGCAACAGCTGCCAGACCTTGTCCTCGCACAAACATGTTCCTGAACAGCCACACCTTTCTAAGAGCTCTTCCAGGACCAAACTTATCCACTGAGATCTTGTCTTTTCTCGTTAAAAAATAATTCAAAACCAGCAGGCACAAAAAACAAAAAACAAATGAGGCGTAAATTAAAAACAAAACGGTCTCTCGGAGTTTCAGAACGAATGATGGAAAATATCGTGACGGGAAAGCGAAATTCTCCTGCAACTCAATGATCCAATGGCTCTCCAGGTGTCGACAAAGTTTCCCAACGTGTTCGGTGATGTGCACTTTTTTTTATATCTTTATTTATTTATTTAATTTTCCATTCGACTTTTCTTCGATAAAATTCCGAAAAAAACGTTCCAAGTGTTTCGCATCATTTACTGTCGAGTCCCCTTGGACGTAATCATTGATTTGGTGACCGTATCTCGAAGGTGTATTTTACATGGTGATTGCCGAATTGTTCTAAAAACCATAAAGCCGGGAGCCCGCTCTGCCGGATAAGGAAACAAAGTTTTTACGTTTGTTTCCCATTCTAATTGTGGTCAAAGGCAATTTGAGCGGCGGCGGTCGAAGCCGTCGGCCTCCAGCCTGGAGGAGACGATGGGAGAGCTCATAAAATATGTAAAACAAATTCGAGGAATAACGATGAAAATTCTAAAGGGCATTCCATCGTCAATATCGCTCTTTTTCGAAGAAATTCGCCGGGTTCGATGATTTTAGTTTTTCCGTTAAAGTTATATCTCCCAGGCACAGCCGAATCGGCCGAATCCAATCACGAAAGAAGAAGGATGGCGTATGTTATATACCGAGAAGCTCTGATGCCTCGATATCTTTCTTTCTCTATTGTCCATTACTGTTCGGAAATAGCGCCATAAGATATAATTGAACGGGATCCCTCTCTATTAGAGACCGGTCATCATTCCATGAAAAGCCTCGAGCTAGGCTACCCGGGACGTGTTGGCTGACTAGACGGAGAGAAAGAGATAGAGGGAGAGAAACAAGGGCTGAGAAGTAGATTTTGAAGGGTGGAGCGCGCCTCAAGAAGACGTTATGGAGATGTATTCCAGGGCTTTGCTGATTTAGGGGTCGAAAATTTATCCCTTTTGTTCACGAGAATGCGATCTTATTCTCTAATAATTCTCAGGAACCCTTGAAAAATTCTCTCGCTCTCGATATTTAATTTCATAATATTTTATTGTCTTAAAGAAATTGTGCCTACTTAATGAAAGTTATTCCTACAAAACTGAAAGAATCAATCTGATTTTTATCCGACTCTCGAAGCCTCGTATTTTTACCGTCTGTGGACTATGACGACAAATCCTTTTTTTATTCATTATTTTTGATTTGGCTTTCGTAATATTATTTTTGGAGAAGAATGAGAAATTTCAGTCTTGTACTTTCCCTTCGCAATTTTTTTTAATCTCTCCTTTCATTTGCATCTCTTGAATAATTCTAACCCTCTGTTAGCATTGAGTCCAAGGCTTTATTGTCCATTGTAGCGCGTTGATTATGAGCAATAATGAGTGCTTCTTAATCAAGAAGTCTCGACTTCGTTGTCATCGTTGTCGTCGTCGTCGTCGTCGTCGCCTTTCGACGAGTCAAGGATTCTTGATCCTTAGTTTTCTCCGAGACGGTGGTCGTTCTTATTCTTTTCATTTGTATGGATTATTCCAAGCAGAATCGAGAGGGATGCAACGTCGACGATTTTTATTTGTCTTTCCGTTATTCCGTTGTTGATGCTGTTGCTACATTTTTATCCAAACAATTAAGGAATTCACAATAAAAAGTTACTTTTTAGCTCGATGACTGTTTCAATGAATTATAACCTTGTAATTACAGGCAAATCTCTGGATTATTAAAAAAAAATGCATCATTAGGTAAACAGTTTTTCAAAAATGTCAATATCCAAAAGGATTAAAAATTACATGGTCTTTTTTAGGATTTGTGCTAAGATCAGAAGGAAATGCTCACGTTATTGCTCGAGGTTCGTTTGGATTGAAGCGATCGACAAAAGTAGGTCATGTTGTCTATACATTCATGAAAATCAGACGTCATGTCGTCTGTCAACTATCGTCAAACGAGACCAAGTTTTATTATGGAACAATAAAATATGTGTACGTATTCTTCGATCGTCCACCACGGTTTTTAAGCTCCGATGATTTTTCAAATAGGAGTTATCGAGAGCGGGGGAGACACAGACATAGAATGACATAATTGAACGAATAAGAGAGAGGGAAGATCGAGGGGCGGAAAGGCCGAAATGATAGAGCTGCTAGACTGCTTTTGGAACGTCTACCCTCTTCCTCCACTGTTCTTCGACACGTCAAGTTTTTGATGTACGATCCAAGTTTTATATCACATTGAGAACATTGCGTCGTGCGTGCGCTTTTGAATCTTTATCTCTTTCTCATTCTCTCGCTCTCTCAGGGTTGAAAGACGGAAAGACGGAATGTACAAACACTGCACTGCACACAAACGTGCAACTTTGTGTTATTTCGGATCACCAGATTAATATTGTAGTTCAGTTGGCATTTCAGAGTGATTTCTTTTGATCATTGTTTTCATAGAACGTCCTCGATGGAAAAAATATAAATATAAGCAATATTTATGAAAAAATGTTTTATTTTTTTATAATTTCCGCAAATTGCAGTTTCGAGAGTTTTTTAGTTAACAATTTGAATTAATTCGGGACTGTCCCTGACAGTTTGAATGACTTGGATAAATATTGGGAAAAGTTCATGGAGTACGAAATACTTGAAATAGACACCGAAGTTAATGGGTATCATGGAAGGGGGTGGGCTGCGGAACAAGATCGTCGAATACAGAATTGAATGCGACGACTATCGACTTGGGAAGCGATAAAGGAGGCAAGGGCGAAGAAGGTGTAGCTGCTGCATGAGACGGAGGAGATGGGTTTGCTTTTCTAAGAGATGGTTCTTTCCATATACACGAAAATAAATCGAAGGGATGTACGCAGAAAGAAAATTCTGGATGATGACACGAAGGGGTTGGAGAGGCCGAAATGGAGACGACGACTACGACGCACATTATCTGCACTCCCTGGCAAATGCAGAAAATTTAAAATTACTCTCACAAACTCCTGCTTGCGATTCCTCTAAGATACGATCGAGAAAAAAAGATCATCGCTTTTATTCACTTCCGTTTTTCAGTTCGCACCCTTCCGGACTTTCCTATTAATGCACATAAACTTCTTCAGTCGTTTTATCAGCAGCATCAAGTTTTGTGCTCCATTAAATAAAACCAATGACCGCCTCTATGAATTGCTTCCTTTCCAATAGTTCGATTGTTTTATTGAATAATGGGGTTTTATTGAAATGTCTCATCAAATTATTGGAAAACATTTCTAAATCATCAACGAAAAACAATAAAAAATTTCTCATTATTGTTTTTTTGCCCATTGAATCTTAAAAATATTATTGCGAAATATGGCGTCTGGGATTATTGTAAGTCGATAAACTTCTCGTTTTTAATTTTCTCCAACCGGAAGTGTAAACACCGGTGGGAATGAAAATAATTTGAAAAAAGTGTACAAACCGAAAGTCCAGCGTCAACTCGGCGTGTGCGCTCAGGGTTAACCTTGGGGGTTTCTACAAGCTCATTCCATCAAGTTAATCTTACCTGCTTCCGCCCGAATGGGCGGATCTTGTTTCTGTTCGTAAGAGGTTCCCTAGAGTTTAACGGACGGCCACGATTTTCTAATGTATTTGCTCAAGGGCTAAGGAACCATGCTCAATACAGAGTTTTATATTTTTTCAGAACTTCGATAACATTACCGGAAATGCAGGTCGAGTATTGATCTCGCCAAAGGTATTGAAGGGAAAACATGACCCTGAATGTTGAGCATTCATCTTTATCCATGAGATTGAAGAAACTGGCAGTTTAAAGTTCCCTCCGGTTTTATTATCCGTGAGTACTTTTTATATTTCTTTCAACTTCGTGGTTGGATTTTATTTTTCCGGAGCATGAAATTTGTCAAGCTTCTTTCCAATAAACAATATATTTTATGGGAGGATTTAAGATCCGTGCGTTGGGATATTCGAAAGTCAATAGTTTCGCTTTATCACTCTCGCGAACGTTGATGCACTGCAAAGTTTGTAACAACCAGCCTTGGCTACTGTAGCGGCTGATAAATACGAGATTCTTTGGGGTAATGCTGAGGCAAGATGAGATAACTTTTAGGGATCGAAAGAGTCGTAGAGACCATGGAGTTTCAAGCATGAAGCCGAGAAAGCACTGTCCGTAACTCGATTAAGGGCTCAAAACGAGAGGCAATGATCCAACGGGGTGAGGGTGAGTGATGAGAGATGAGGACGAAGATAGAAGCAAAATAAAAAATGAAAAGTGAAGAAAAAGTAACTGCAGTCCGCAGCACTTCGTTCAATTATCGGTTCCCCCTCGATCCTTTTTCTTACCCCTTCTATCCCTTTTTCTATCCACCCTCGACCAATCACTTCTCTGCAATGGCTTACCGCCCTCCACATACGTTTTCTGTCCCACGGCACATCCTCCCAACATTTTTTCTGCTTTTCAATGTTGATCGCTACGGGTGTACTCGCGTTTTATCACAATGCGCTCTTACGTGGACCGATGACTTGTCGAAAGCTCTGTACACAGTCAGAGTCTCCACAAATGGAATTATTGACTCACCTCTTGAAATTTCGTCTTTTCCCTGTTGCGACACAAGTTCGTGACTGTAAAAAGTCTCAATTCGGATTTTCTACGGAGAATTACCGGTAGAGGGAAACAAATTAACTAAAGAAACTCCAGAGACAAGTGCATGGCAAATTGGGTTTGAAGTGAAATGAAAACTAACAATAAAAAAAGCACCGATGTCTGCGTCCTTCATGAGATTTTTTAACGCATTAAGAAATGCTCGGTTTTCGGATCTCGACCCTTACTCCGCGAATATCTTGACCGTAGAACACGCATTGTTCGTCCTAGAAACGAAAGTTGGGCGTTGAGAGCCGAGGAAAAAACTTACTATCGAAAGCACTTTAGCACTTGCACTGAAATATTTCAATGACTACGTATTAGTGATTTAGAGGGAATGTAAATCGTCCAAGAATTTGTATTTGTACTCCGTTCTAGAGCAGGAAGTTAGAGGATGGTGAGGCGTTGAAACTGCTCTTGAAGCCGCACTCAAAATCCTCCGAGAACTTTTTCACTTCTCAGCTTTTTGACCACAAATTCGTTGAACTTGAATAAAGTCCGTTTGAAGAATTGACATGGAATCGTTCCGAGGAAGAATCCGTGATTCTGGTTCAGCTTCTAAATATTTCTCGTGATCCATATCGGCCTCGCCAGCTCCGCAATACAGCCTCGTTCCCAAATTTGTAATTGAGCACAATAAATCTTTCTAAGAGGATCGAAAAAAATAGCCAAAAACGAGAATTGTGTATGACAAGCCATTGGTATGATTATAGGGATAAGGGCTGAGCTTTAAGTCTCTCGAATTACTACGTCTTGCCTCAGGAGTTTACTCGATCTTTGTCGCACCAGTTGGTCGTTGAGTTGTAACGGACTATAAGGTGTATATTGAGGCTGGAATGGACATTACATTAAGCCATATAGTGACCCTCAGTAATCTCAGCTATGTGTATCCATTTGGTGGTTCTGCTGGAGGCTATCTCTCTTGCACACATACGCACTTTCAGTCTCTCTCTCTCTCTCTCTATATATATATATATAGAGAGAGAGAGACAGAGAGCGTGGTCTTAGCAAAGCCTACACAGAGTTTCGTAAATGCATCCTGCAGCTATTCAGCCTCGAGGTTATGGCTTAGTTGCCGAGAGCTCAATTGCCCGTCGAATCGATGCTGTTACAAGCTCCGCTATACGAGAATCCACATACTGTTCATAATAGTAAGTATCTTCGGTCCGTTCCCCTTCCCGTCCACCCTGTCGCCGCTTTCGACAACCTCATCCTGTTTACCCCTTGCGATTGGCCTCTCCAAACAAAAAAATATTGCCGATCAATAGTCCCTATTGAAATTCGATATTTATTACTTTTTTCTTTACTATTTATTACTTTTTGGCAGGTGCATTTGGTCCATAGAGATTTCATTGCAATCGTTGCGGCTTAACGTCGATAACAAATTTCTCATATTGCACCAAAATGATTATTGCTTATGTCTCTTTCAAACTTCAATCACCCAAGTTGAGGAGTCCATTTGATGGGCCAGCCTTTCGAGGTTACTGTTCAGAATATTTACTTTTCAGAATCATTATTGTTTCGACTTTTTATCCAGCATCGCGGTAACCTTACTTTCTGACTAATATGAAAAAAAAAAAACAAGGAGCAGAAAATAGTCACTGATGATGATTCAGCGTTATGACGTTCAACGCCATACGATGTATGGCTATCAAGTTGAATTTGAATTTTCAAGTTTCCTTTGTTTCGCGAGGAGTTGAAGGGAAATGAGAAAAGTCTTTGTTAATTCGAAAAGAATCATCTTATTCTCTAGACCCGAAGCTTTTAGTACAGTTTTTAATAAATTTATAACTTCGGTCGTATTTAGGCTGGATATTTATTTTTATAACTAGTAGTGGAAAGAAATGGAGGTCAATTCGCTGTGAACGTGTTCTCCGTTTCAGGGTGGTTGATAGGGAATTATCTCAATTAATTTCCACTGTTACATGAAGAAACAAGCTACTGGAAGTCATGGTGGGTTGTAAAAAATTTGCGTCACATACATCGTGAACGTTTTGATTACCGAGAGTCCTCGAAAGGCGCTTAAGTAATATCCAACCTCCTTGAAAGAGCCATCAGTCGTCGGCTCTCGCGAAACCGAGCCAACTCCAACCACCGCCACCACCATCAACGTTCCGCTACAAAACTCCACCCTCCAAGAGGATCTCACCCTCTTCTTTGCCTGCTGACTTTCCCTCTACAGAATCTCTTAATGAATTTGTACGAGAATCCCAGTCATTTGTTCCTCGCCGAATTTGATTCTCTCTCCTCCTATTTCTTTCTCTCTTTCACTCCCCTCTCTTTCGCCCTTCCACTTTCCCTCAAGCCGGCATTTGGCGCCAAGTACAACTCGCAATATAACCAAACCCTCCAATTCCCAAAGATTTATCGAACCTATCAAGCTTTATATGACTCTTGTCGTTCCCTTTGAATTCACTTGCATTAATGACCTTTCTCTTCACAGCTGTGACATATCCAAAATGATGCTCGCAGACAGAAAGTTTCATATTCAAAACTGATATCCTCAGACAAGCTCCAACAAATATTATTTACCATGTCACGTTCGAACTTCAAAATCGTAAAATATTACGACCCGATACTCGTCGTGACTGATAATGACTGATGAGTCATTAGCTGTAATATGAGGATCGCCCTCAACGAGGTTAATAACTGATCTAAAATAGTTGAATTTTCACTCGAGAAGAACGAATCAGATGAAATAATATCAAGGTATAAAAATCGGATGATTGAATGAAATTCCGGTGCCATGGTCATTGACGTATGCCAGCAATATGGGAAATGACATTCGAACCACTACAGTCTCTGTTTGGGTGACATTCGATCCACCCCGCTGTCGATAATTGGCGACAGTCGTTCATCACGACGACACCTGGACTGATTACCATCCCCTATGTATACGGTGATCAATGCGGTGGCTCGTCTCATTGTGAGAATTTTCCTGGGGTCGTCAGTTCGGCGTGTTTGCATTCTTCCAAATCTATAAATTTCTTCATTTTCCCTTTTTAGTAATTTTTTCCTTGCATCGATGCCCTTTTCTGCAACCCCTCGATCAATAAATTGTCTTGTGTTCTGATTCAGAAAATAGCAACTTCATGCCATAGCCGGGATGCTGAATAGAATGCGCGTGAGTGAAAATGAATGAGAAAACTAAAGAAAAACCGAAATTACGAGAGACTCGATAAAACGAATTAGTAATTTCCATGTTTTTTCTAATATTCCTGGATGGCTTTTGACAAGAGGGTAAGAGCTATTTTCTTGAAGAACATTAGCGTTATTATTACTACATCAGATTTGGATACACATAGTTACACGTAAGTCTTCCCCGACGAAAAAGGGGTTGAAAAACCACGAGACCACGAGGACTCCGCGGAATTTATATGGGGGCGGCGAGAAGCAAGGGCGAGGGAAAGGGGCGCTAAGAGAACGCGATGGAACGAGGGTCTTAAACCGCAGCGAATAATTATTTTTTCAAGACCGAACCCCTTTAAGCTCTTGGCATAAAAGAAGAACAAAGGGGATAATCTAATTAACCTAATATCAAACTCTCCCCTGGCTATTTCGCTCGTCTTCGTAATGGGGATCGAGCCTAACCGTTTCACCACCAATGCCAGAAGAGAAAACAAAAATTCTGGGCTCCTTGGTCCGCTTCAAAAAACCTTATTCCGTAACGTTAATTTTTTGCATGAGAAAAAAAAACACCCACACACCTTTAGCGTGGTCCGTCTTCAATAATTCACTTCCCATAATCTGTGCAGGAAAAAATCACCGTGTAGTTTTCAATTAGCGGTCGATATGAGACCCCGCGAAATCACAAACTCCCTTCGATGTATTATTCAATTTTTTATGTAGAGACGTATTTATTAAAAAAATATTGTAAACTCACACTTTTCTCATTACATACATTTTCACGAGAGCTCATGAAAACGTCAACGTGTATTATATTCTTGCGATTTACATCGTGGGTCGTCTTTGCCCTAGAAACGTGCACGTCAATATTAAGGAAACTCAAACCTTGTTTTCGTTTGTCTGATGCTTGAAAGAGCGAGGGAGCGAGAGTTTCCTCATAAAACCCATTTACCTCGCTCGTGCATACACACAGTGATACTTTGTTTTGCCATTCCTCTACGGGCTTTTCTTCTTCGTTGAAAATCCGAGCAGAAAATGTTGTACCTCGAACGAAAGCTTGTTGGATATTGAAAAATAAAAATTCGCGTAACCCTGAAGATTTAATTGCAAGGACTTGTAATGATGAAAACAACGTTTATTTCCGAAATAGTCGTTCAATCCAATGTACCTTGAGATTCTTATTAATTAGCTCATTAAAATCGTTTTTTTTTTCTTTTCACTCTAAAAACTTTTCATCTGCACGTTCACAACGTGCAGAAAGAGTCGAGACTGCCCTGGCCATGGATTATATACAAATCTACGAGTCTCCGATGCCGCAATGTTGCGACGTCTCATTTGCCTTCTGGCAAAATGTCGACGATTAAATGTCAGACTGGTGGGCTTATACGCCATCGTATATACTCGTCGTTCCGCTCGGTGCACTTTCGGGAATATCCTGCACCCGAATATTACACGTATTCCTGCTTGTATATACGTACAAATGAATCAAGCTGTCCGCCATCTTTCTCGATGAATCTAGCCTGCGTATTACCACATTCCCAAAACGCTTGGAATTCGCGAACCGCCTACGATTGGTTTCTGAGACCCACTCATTCCCTTCAGACTGTATAATTTTACATTTACCGAACTAGGTCGATGACTCAAGTTCACGTCCAAAACTCGTAATGCCGTCTGGCAAAATGTTTTTTTGTTTTTTTTTTTCACCGCCATAGACATTCTCTGCCAAATAGGATACGGAAAAACAAATGAAAAAGTTTGGCCACGAAATGCGGGCGAATCTAGCGCTACGAGACGAAATTTGAAATGAGGGAAAAGCGAAATGAGATCCTCGCTGTTGACTTGTAGAAGTTGATGGTAATGCAAACTTGACGAGAGTTCCGGAATTTCTCGGTCAAAGGCTCGAGACTTTGTCACGCTTCTTTTGCACCGTATGCCACTTTTTTCTTTTAGTTCCTTTCTTTTTTGTCTGCCTTTCCCTTTTTTCTTCCCACGAGCTCGTTTTTTTTTCTCTATTCGTTTCTCTTGTTCATTGTCCTTGTAATTTTTCGAAGACTTTTTTTTTCTCACGGTATTTCAAAATTATTTTCTTCTTCCTTTCTTAATCCACAACCCTCCGTTGTGGTTATTCTCCCTCGATATTTTTTTCTACTCTCCGGCTGCAAGATAATATTTCGCGGTTGAACATGTGAATTAATAGGACTACACGTTACTCTTGTTCCTTCCTACGAATCCCTTAAGTACAAACTTTTTGCCTTACACTTTTTCCTTTCATTTTTCGTCCCATCCCCCGATCCTCGTCCCTCAAATCCTCAGCTTATTTCTCGTTCTGGCACTACTTTAATTAATATTATTCACCCTAGTATAGAGGCCGACGGTTTGGTTGCGTAGTGGCGCTGAGGCAAATTACGCTTCGACTAATTGCGAGTGGTCGAGGAACCTCTGCGTACCAGTATGATGTTAAGAGTGCTCGGAAATTCCTTCTCAACAGAAAGCGAAAAAAAAATGAAAGTGCAAAAGAGATTGGGAGAAGAAACGGTCCAAAATGGATTTACGAAATTGAGCCGAATCTCGTCGCGTTAAGGAAGATCCAGAAAGTGGCCAAAGTTCCAACGCAGCCAGGTTTTCCATGGTTCCCATTGGATCTTGTATGTGCAGGGGAATGAAAAATAAAAAAAAATGTCTTGAAATATGAATACATCCATATATTCTGAACTGCTTCGCCACGGTATGTTTTGCCTTTCTTCCTCTCCCCCGTATCCTTAGTTCAGTATATGTCTCGATAGTCCCCAAGGATGTGGATTTAAGGTCAGGACTTTCCTGCAGCCCAGTGCAGATCTGCAAGGATTTAGCTGCGTAGTAATACGCAGGAACACCATGTGTGACCCAAGCTTTCTGGGCACCCCTCTTCCTCCCCGCGTTCTCCAAGTTCGCTATCGCTTTATCCATACATCCTCGACTGCAACGTGTTCCTACGTACGTGTACCTGGTAGTTTCACGACCACGTTCTCCAAGGTACGTAATATAGGTATCTAAGGGCAATATATTGGGCCAAAGCACCCTTGCCTTCCGTGTCACTCGTAATCCCTTTGCATCCTGAATCGAGAAAGCGAGAGAGAGAGAGAGAGAGAGAGAGAGAGAGAGAGAGAGAGAAAACACGACAAGGGGATGCTTGGAAAACACGATCAGACCTCGCCGATATGGGAAAGCTTTCCAAGTATACGTATACACATTTACACCCAGTTGATATTCAAAAGGACTTATCCCAGCCGGCCTTACATACGAAACGACAAGAGATGAGCCTTTCTATCCGGTGGGAATTGATACACGTATAATCTTGAATGTACGTGTGGAGGAAACTATTTCTGGGATCCAGCATCGGAGGGAAACCTTTTTTTTTTACGTCAGTATACACAGACAGCAGGAAAACTTGCTCGAAGGAAATATAGGCTGGAGTCCAGTGTAAGGACGTACAGTACAAAGGGGGAGCAAGATAGAAAGCGAGCAAGCTTGCGACACTTTCTCGAAAGAATCGACTCGTTTCCCCTTGATTTTATCGTTCGACGTCGACTTGATCGCTTCACCGAACCTTTCCGTTACGATTTCTATACCTCGACCACTCTATGCATGTCCCCGTGAACCTAAATCTGTACACGAAGTTTAATAGTTGCTTCTTTTCCCTTTTATACGTGAATTTTTCAACTGGACCCTCCCGCGCAGCAAAACGACCCAACTCCTGTGGCACTTCGTTTGGATGTGTCGTATACACAGACTTTTACATTCTCAGTACTCAATAAATGCATGAAGCATCCCAAAGATACGTTCAGGATTTTAGATAAGGTGCGAGAGTCCTGTGAGAGCTTGGCTGGCCTCGTATACCTCGATACGATCTGCCGATCCTGTGAAACGAACTATGAGCTAGCTACGTAATCGAGAAACATCGAGTCCCGCTAGAGTTAACTTGGGCAAGGATACACCGATAGAAAGTCTTGCTAAAGCTTTCGAAAACTCGAGAGAACGCCCTCATGCTCGATTACTACGCGGTCCGATAACGTCCGATCAAAGCAGAAGACCTGAGTTCGACCACTGCAACTCTCTACCGTCTCTCCTTTTCCTTGCGGTTTATATTACTAGCATAATCCTGATCCGAGATACTCCTTGATACCCACGCTTGCACGACGACTTAAAAATGTTCCAAAATATACATCATGAGATAAGAGTAATAGCAGAAACTGATCGAAACCGTCCGAGCTGCGGAATTTTATTTCGAAACATTCTTGATCGACCGTAGATTTTCGGTATTGGCTGTTGCTCGGTCATGAATCTGTGACAAGACATAGTTTGTTTTCGCATAATAAGATTATTTATATAATCGATCATTTTCGTCCTATGAACAGTTAAAGGATTCGAAAACTGGTCATTACTAGTCAATTGCAGAAATTATGAATTGATCACATCCGAAATACGATGGATCAATAACTACTGAGCCCATTCGTTTTTTTTTTTTTTTTTTTTTTTTTTTTTTTTTTTTTTTTTTTTTTTTTTTTTTTTTTTTTTTTTTTTTTTTTTTTTTTTTTTTTTTTTTTTTGTGCATGCTTCGTGACTCGATGGATAGTCTTCTAAGAATACGTTAATTTTTTATAAGCCTTTTCTCTTGTGTGCCCAACGTCACGTGTTCCATGTAAATCCTCGAACCAGGTGAATTTGGAGGAAAAATCATTTGTAAATACTCGGATCTCTCAAGTTCCAGCGAAATAACATTTTTTTGGTTTTTTTTTCGCGTTTTTGCTCGAACGGTGCAGGAATAGCCGAAGCTGGATACCAACTGTTGCGAGCTATTCCCTCGCGAGCTTGCTCCTGCACAAACGAAGCTTCACGAGCATTAGAATCATCAACTCTCTTGGATTTAGCACAAATTCCGCCCATATGATTCTCAGCCGTTGAAAACGAATAAAGGTTCGAGAACGCACGAGCTCACCAGGCCATTTCACGAATGCTCGAGTGAGGGAATCTCACACAAAAGCTTCTTTCTCTTTCCAACTTCCAAAACCACCCCCTTCATAGACCTATCTTTCTGCCATCACCAGCAACTTCGTCAAACTGGTACAAGAAAAGCTCCAACATCGCGCACACCAAACTCACATTCCAACGCGTTCCAAACCATCTATTCGTACTATTTCCTCGTAAAATATGTACTTTCGGAAGCACTGACTCGAGTTAGAATCCACCATCGATCAATAGGCAAGAAATACTCTTTGCCTTACGTTCTTTTTCCATTATCGTTGGTATTATCCAATCGCGATCGCATCTGCATAATTAAATAATCCGCATTCCGAGTAGATAATTTATTCGAAAAATCCCCAAGGAGGGACTATCAGCCAAGTACGCCCATCACAATGGGAGACAGGTTGCTCGATCTGTTTTCGAAAAATTGCAATTTTTAGAGAAACTGAGGAAAAAATATTAGTACGGCACACTTTTCGTGGCTGACTATTTGCGGAACGAATTTGAGGAAAATGAGGAATGGTCGGGATCGACGCCGCGTGGAATGGCCTGGAATGTTCCGTACATATTTCATTATATATATAGATATAATTTTTCATACGGGACGCTTGAAACTCCAGTAAAACCGGCGTCGCGGCAGAATGCTTTGCGACGGATATCAATTAATTTTAATTAACTCAATCAATTCGCCGGGACTTGACCCAGCCCCTTTTCCGTTCCTTTTGTTCTTGCACTTGCCGATCCACTTAGCTTGTCGATATTCATCGAAAATGAAGCCCAAAAGATGGCGGAGATAAAAAAAAAGAGAAAATTACGATCTGAAAGTAACGATTAATCCATCAGCTATGATAAAGTCAGGGACGAGAATAGATTGTATGGGAAAGGTATAATAATTGAGGTGACCTCGTTGTTCGTTCGTAGGAATAAAGTTCAATTTATATTTTTTTCCCATCTCCACAAGAAAAATTTCAACAGCCATATAATATGCTATGAACTTTGTAGAAATTCTTTGGAACAGTAAAACTTGTGTAACAGAAGCGGTCCATATTTCACAGGGCCATAAGTTATTTTTTTTTTTTCAAGCATCATTCCTCGAAACTTTCTTGAGAAATTTCTTTAGTTGCATAATTAAAGAATAGTTTTTCAAGAGCTAAGAGCGCAGGAAGCATTACTGCAGTGCGATAAAATCGATATCCTTGAAAAAGGATTCATTGTAAGTGTGAAGGTCATTTTTTGTTCATTATGAATTACGAGAATAAAAAAAAATTGCGACTAGAAAAAATTAATATTCACCCGGGAAAAAATTGTCGAAGAAGAAGAGACGAAGGGACATTTTTTTTGTTGGTCCAATAAGAGCGGAAATAATAGGGGATGAATTAATCGGTTTCATTTGTAAGGGTTGGGAGTGGGAGAGAGAGAGAGAGAGAGAGAGAGAGAGAGAGAGAGGCCATCCCAAAGCTTTACCCCAAAGGTCCTAGTCCACAAAACGTTTTCGGTGAGCACCGAGCTATCACGAAGGGTTGGAGGGTTGGCCTTGTTGATTTTGGGTCAAGGTACTCGTTGCGAGAAGAAAATCACTGCGAAAAAATGGGCGAAAGGGCGAGCGACAGTGAGAGATTGAATGAGATGGTCTCTTGTTCCACTTTCATCGTTTCTCCTCGAATTTCTAGGACAGGCGCGTGCGGAGATAGCAAAGATTTGAAGGCCGTTGGACCCACAAGAGTGGATGGGGATTGGGGCAAAATGGAAAGGAAAAGCGAAACGAGAGAGTGCGAGACGGCGTGTTGGGTAAAACGAAATGACACGGAACCAAAAAATGTTTCTTTTTAGTGTCAGCGTCATCTACGACATGGTTTTGTCCTTCGGTCCCCTTTATCCCTGGCCAATAGAACAAAAAACTCGAACAAAGTGCTTCTGGCACAAAAAAGCGCGTAAAAGAGCGAGAAACGGCTTTATTTTTATTTTCTCTACAATTTCCCGAGAAACTTTCCCTTCATTCTGTGAGACAGGCAACTTGAAGAATGGTCCAAGCTATAAAGGGAAGGTGACGCAGCAAAAACGGTGAAAGAATTTTAGAAAAGAGCAAAAAACATTCTGTTATCTAAGGTTGAGCTCGTAAAAATTTAAGCGTGACTCACGAATCCTTGAGAGTGTTGTAGGAATCGATGATCTTACCTGTAACAAATAAAATGAATTACGAGTTAAAATATGACCAGCGAAAAAAAATGATAGTAATGACGGAGATTTTCGCTCCATGCCTTCAAGATCGAACGGAGAAGAAGTGGAACGCATGAGATGGAAAAATGCAATGATTGAACGTAACGGGAGGGATCGGAGTCTCAGAGAGGGTGAGAAAAATCGTTGAGGGTGCAATTGGATTGCCAATTAAACCCTCCCTATATTTCCATCGCACGTGACGTGAAGCCGTGACATGAAAGCAAAAGAGCCTTCGTAAAAACCTGTCGAATCGTTGGGCAAACCAGTAATGGGGATGGTTGAAGCCTTGAGAGGGGTAAGGTCGGTAATCCGATAGGCTTCAAAACCCTTCTCTCGTTGTATTCGGTGTGACTAAGAATGACAGCTTTTACCTTGTTTCTCGTGTTTTTCTTTTATTTCCTCTCGTAGCGCTTGCTCTTTTTTCGACCCTTACATTCTTTCGATATTTTTCGTGGCATCAGGATGACAAATAGGGCACAATCCGTTTGATTGCCTATAGTACTTATTTCATCGTTTTTTCCTCAGTGTATTTTTCTACTAATCAGGTGGTACTCGTTTATGAAAAAAATGCATCCATTAAACGGTGTAAAAAAAAACGACCTGTTATTGTTCGAGTGTGAAGCGTTCAGTGCAATTGGTCAGCGGAAAATTAATGCGAAGGAAATTCGAAAACGAATATTAAGGGGTCTGTCGTTCAGACGTCAGCGAGTAATTTATAGGAGGAGAGTACGAAGAGGCGCAAAAAGAAAAGGAGTAAAAAAAGGGCGGATAGGAGTATAGCGATTGTGACGTTACGGGGCAAATCTTCTGGAAAGCTCTGCCCGGAGAAGTTGTTGCCCATTTCCTGCCTCTCAAATGCGTCGAATCGATCTCGATAATTGAATAATCAATCGAAGCGTCGAAGGGTCGTGCAGAGATCCCCGAACCTTTGGTACGAGGAAAAGGATCTACCGACATCTCAATTCCCTGAATTTGCAGCGAGCTCTTGCGCGGCATTCGCGTTTTTTTTTCTCTTTCTCCTCGAAATCCTACTCCATTTTTTCACCTCAACCCCTTCAACTCGTCTCGACGACGCTGACGACGAAACCAGCTCGAAACTCGACGGGGAAATGTGAGCAGTGCACCAAGACTAATTTCTATTAATCGAGATTAAATTAAAAATTAACGGTGGACCAGCCGATTTGTTCGGGATAGGATCGACTGTAGACAAACACGTTTTCACCCCGTGGAACGTTTTTATCTGATTGCCAAGGTCCCCGTAACCGCCTGCGAGATTGCCATGATAATGCGACCACGTTCATTGATATCCAGAGCTCCCTTATTCTGGCAATGAAGATGGATGATTCTCGTGGGTTCATGATCTTTATCAAATGGCTTGAAGCATTAATAAATTTCCGAAAACTACTGATCCGTTCTTTGATCGTGGTAATGAATGTGTAAACTACGTGTGTTAATATCATTTACAAGAAACGTACTCGCCTGAATTATCTGTACAGAGATCTAGTTCGTTATATATCAAGAGGGAGTGTCAGAATTTACGTTCACGACATTAATACCGACGAAGAAACTTTTTCACAAATAATTACCTCAAACACATTGAAAATTTCTTTTTTTATATTTCATGTTTCTCCCGACGATGAAATTGAATAAATCTTTGTCCCGTCATAAACGATTTCGATCCATCATTGCATACTTTCATGGATTATAGAGACTTTGATTTCGATGTAAATTTGTTTTCCATTATTTGCTCACCGTTTTTCAATTCGAGTGTGAAAAATCGTGCTTCAATAACACGTTACAATAGACTCATCAGAACTTTCCCTGTAGATATTGAAACAGCCAGTTATTCACAGTCTGGTTACTCGTGCATCGTTCGGCGGTATTTGCCAAAACAGCAAAAACAAGATCCGAGGGTTTGGACATCATGCGCCAAAAAAAAATTTACATGAACGCCAGCATTCGATTTGTTTTGACGTGGTTGTAAATTTTGTTCTTTTTTTTTTGTGAATCGGAACACACGAATCTCGATCGGGCAGGAATAAATATACTAATTTATATCATCTATAAAATCGATGAAAATCGACACAGCTTCGCATGGTATCAAATGGATTAATGTTTCTTCATTTTTCATTTGTTTTATGTGAAATTGACGAGAATGCGATGTTTGTCTCTTAACAGAAAATGCAGTCCGTTCGTCTCTTTAAAAAGGTCTCAGGCAAAAGTAGCAATTTCCCCAAATTGGCTCTTTTGAAATTCGTAACAATTGGTCATTGAAATAAGTCATTAGGGCGACATAAGTCTGCGCTGTACATATTCAGTGAGCTTATTACCGCATCGTGCTGTTTTGTCAAGAATCATACAAGCCTGGAGTCTGTGTCGATCGAATCAATAGTGTGGTGAACAAGATAGAGTGAAAAGAAAGAAAATATAATGGAGAGCGATGAACTGAATCCAACGAGGTTGAGTGAATCTATAGGTAAAATTCCGTTTGAGTCATGCATCAGTGAGTTTCAGGTGCTTTATCCTAATACCATTTGCACGTCGAAGCTTGAGTAATGAAGTTGAGAAGGACTCAGAAACAGGGCGAGAGAGATAAAATTGAGGTTGTACAAATATCAGGAACACAAACCAATGGAATTTTTTTTTTCCTGCTCGACAACCAACGGGTGTAACACACGATCAATTTTAATCATCAGACTCACATTTCAAGTAGTGTCGAGGAAAAATGCCGCTCTTCTGGGCTTTCGTCGATACTCAGTTAATGAAATTCCATGACACACGAGAGACTAAACAAAATGTCTCGACGGATAGATATGGATGAACCTACACATGGAATCAATTCCCAAATGGAATCGTGCCTCCGTCCACAAACGAATGTTTCAGATAATAGAATAAGTGCATGATACGAGTGGAAAAAAAAAAAAATCTCGACGAAAAACAAAAATTTCGTGAACTTCCAGAAAGCAAAGGTTCGAGTTTCATCCGATTCTCCGATGCTGGTGGGAGTCATTGAACTTTCGTTCATCGAAAGCAATCACGACATCAATCAAAGCTTGTAGAAATGGGAATGTGCTTTTATTGCTGTCTTAAGATCTCTTACGCAAAGCTACAGAGCTCCGCTCCATCGGCCATTTTGTTCAAGTCATATAACAGTTGTACGACCCTCTTTGCTATCTCTTCCGCTCGATTCCTCACTCTTTTCGTTCGTCTGTTCTTTCTCTCACTGTCACTGGTAAATACATTTTAAATCCATTTGATACTAACGGAAATTCGTATCAAATTATTTTTTCGAGCGTGAAATCAAGCTAATCCCCGGGTATATCTGAGAATCTCCATTCTGGATCCAAGCTTTTTTAAATTCTCGCGTGCTACGTACACGAAACACGTGTATACGTATAAGACCCATGAAAGCTCTTGTCGAGGCAGATGCACTCCGAAAGTAATCGGGAAAGGGGAGGGGAGAGAGAAGGGGAAGCCGATGGGGGAAGAACCAAGAAGCCACACAGACGAGAAAACAGGGGGAGCTTTCGTGGCGAATCACCGAGAGGATAAAAAATTTGATCCCAGAAACTTTCCACGAGATCAAACTTTCTCTCTTCGTTTACATTTTATTTCTGAGTTTCAATAACGAATTGCCAATCATTGTAACGAATTCTTCATTGTTCGTTGAAAGAGTACAAATTATTTCAATGAATTCAAAACATTTCGTCAGGGACTTCTTAAGGAAAATTCGGAACGACAACAATTTTAAGTTTTACGATACAAATACCACGTAACGAGACTACCCCCTTAATGCTGTAAATCGTATGACCACTGAGATGTATAGTTGAATGAGCTTGAACACAGATATCTGTTTGTCTAAGTATCCGTATCCATATAACTCTCTGTGCATGTGTATGACAGTGCGGGTGGAATTAACCCCGTTTAGTGTTGCGCTGGGATCGCGTTACGATCACCGTATGGGTTATGCTTATATACTGAGCGTAACACGTGCTTCTAATCTCTCGATATATCAAAGCAATAATGGAGACCGGGAAGTTGTCCCGTTCCAAAGGCTGTATGTTGCGTTAGCAAAACAGAGAAACACAGTACGATGATAGTAAGAGAGAGAAAAAGAGTATGCGCGGGAGAGCGGACGAGAGCCTGAGAGATAAAGAAAACGATAAGGATAAATAGATACACATATATATGTGTGGGTGTGTGTGTGAGTGTCTATATTAAGGAAGAGAAGCGTGAAGAAGCATGAAATGTATAATGGCCATGGCTAAATCTGCCATTAAATCCTAACTAAAGCGTTCTGGCCTTGGTTAAAGGAGACTACTCAGCCAGAGGTTCAAGCTGGATATGCTTTGCGAGTCAGCAACCCTCTGGGAGCTTTTACTAGTCTCACCTGTTAACCTAGCTCATCCGCAACTCCAAAACACTCTACGAACTAAAGCGCACCCGGTAACGTTAGCAGCGGGATACAGTAGGAGCACTGCTAACCTTCGAGAGCAAAAGGAGAAGTAACCGTCAAGTGACCGAGTCGGTTGCTGTTTTAATGATACTAGAGTCCCATCCTTGGTCGCTCCCATTTGTTGAAATCCTAGCGCGACGTTGGATTTCCCCCCCCCCCCCCCAACCCCGACTCGTTGGGGGTCTACAAATCCACTTTCTCTCGATAGATTTCTTTCTTTTCCTCATTTTATCCACTCTATTCAGTTTGCATGGATACTTTCTTCCGACTTGAGGAAACAAGTCGATCTTGAGATCTTGGGAATTTCAAAAAGACCGGAGAAAAGTAATTTTGGCTCCTGGACAGTCTAACTGACGGTTTATTAACCTGAATACTTACAGTATGTTTATTTTTCTATATGCTGCAGAATAAGACTCAATTCATAAAAACGTGTACGCACGTTGGCGAGTCTTTCGAGCTAATCACTGTAAGAACGAGCCGCCAAGTAATAGATGCAACCGTTAGAAGCACCCTATTCCACCAAGTTACTCCCGAAATTTATCTTTGAGCCCCCATCCTCTGGGATCCTTTGTAGGTTGGTATCGGATCGGCTCCTCGACAGAGACGATGAACTCAGTGAGCTCGGCACTCCCTCCTTGATTACAACGTTCATGGTACGAGCACACACACACACACGGGCGCGCGCCTATGCGTCCAACTCACCCTGACACAGATTAAGCTACCCCCTAAGACTTTCACCCCTTCTCGAAACTCGAGTTATTAATCGGCAATTACTCGAGCTCGCTTCGAATATAATCGAATCGTAACACGGGGCTGCGGAGAGACTCCATCTCGGTCTTATCCGTGGGAAGTCATAGGATCGACGATTCAGGGATGATACATATTATCTGCAATATTTAAGAGGTGGAAAGATCGAAAATTTCCAGTATTCTGCGTCAATCTATGGTACCATGGAGATCAGCATTTCCGTTAGCAATTTATTCTGATGGAGTGACTTTAGCACGGTGGTGAGTTCGCCGTTGGGGTAGTTTAGTCAAGGAACCGGCTGAACGTTTCAGAGGGTTCTCCCTCAGTGCGCTGTAATTAGCGACCTATTAGAGCTTCACACTCTCGCCCTCCTCCCCGTTCGAATACTGTTACAGCTTTGCTGCTAACGAGGAACACTTTCAGCCCTCTGCTCATTCCTCTCTCGGTTGCCCCAAGTAGTGTCGCAATGACTATATGAGCCTTCATTTACCTTAGTCCGTCCATAGGGTTTGCTTAAAGCTGATGGGATAAGTAAAAGGCATGTGCAGTCTACGTGATTGGATGAGTCGACCAATGATGTTTGAACTGTAATCTGCAATAGCATCATTCCTAAGAACTCTGAATTGAATGGCAGGTTGGTAGTACCTTATTGTTTTGATTCGGATTGAACATGGCTCCCAATATTCCTTGAAACATCGTGGTTTAATAACCGATACTTTGATGAACTTCTATTAAATTGATCCTCTGTATCTAAAGTTTGCCGTGAGTGCGCAACCTTCACGAGTATCTAAGGTTCAAGGGAGCGTTACGAAGGGTGGCTTCGCTCCACATCGAACATCAGCCCCAAGGCAGTTTCTCCAGACTCCTCTCCCTGGTCGACCTGGCGGCTGAGAACCATTTTGCTTTGGTCGGTGGATCGTAACCTCGCTGATTGGTAGTGGCAATCAACGTCCCGTTCTGTTTCCAGCGCTCGACGTCCATAGCCGTATCCGCTCACCATTAACCTAAACTGTACAGACGTAGATTTGGTAACATTCCGGAAGTGGTTGCTCGTACATCATTGTTGCCTACGGTTGACGTCCTCGAGCAATGACCCTGACTACTCGACTATGCTAAGTGTTCAACTGGCCTGTCGTTTGTCCATTGATGACGACCAGAACAAGAAGGCTATTCCAGGTGCTCTTAGCCTCCACACACGATCCCTTGGACTACGGAGCTTTCCATCTCTTGGGAGTTCGGTTCGGTAGACAGTTCAACCACTTCGTGATCAGTAAGAGGATCCTCTGGATTAGCTGAAGGAGTTTCCAAAGTGTTGAATGTGATCCACTATCGCCCTGCAAATGGTATCTGGACTCGGCGATACTCGGTCTTATCCAAGTACGACCATCCTCGTTAGAATGAGCTTTTCCTTGACTTTATATACAGTTACAGCTTCTGTGACTTTTCAACGGATCTGGAACGTGAGCGAACCGGGTTTTCATCTCTACGTTCGGCTTCCTACCAGTGATCCTTAAATCGCTGAGTCCTCATACGAGATCCCCAAGTTTCAGCGTGACATAATGGACGTCTTGTTACGGATTATCGTTCAGAATAGTTTCTCTTGACACATGAGAGTTAACCTCTCTGGTATTTTATCGTTGGTACTATCGGGCATGCCGTGCGAACTTACGAGAACCATATTGACTGGAAATTCTGCAGAGAGTAACTTAAAGTTATCGACATACATATGAAAGTCACTGTATACATCGTCACATGAAAAAACTCAATGACACATAGACAAAAGTTGATTTGAATAGTAAGCTCATACGAAGCCGGCGGATGATTCGGTTTTTTTTTTTTTTTGAAGTTCTCCCCGTAGGCATTCAGCGCTAGAAACGAGGAGTCGTCCAAGTCATTCAATTTAGGTTTGATCGAGGGTAGAGTTCCATCGAAGGGAGGAAGGATGCCTATAGGATAAACTGAGCCACGTCATCGTGCCTTCCATGTCCCGAGGGTGTCGCTAACGAGGAGCCCTGGTCGTTCTCATCGTGCTATGTTATTGACACCAACACTTCCACACATCCATTCGCACACTCATGTGGACCAACCTCATCCACATCGAAGGTTGATGTTATATACGCAATCACCTGACCCACTAACATTCTAGCTGGAAGAAGATGAGTTCAAGCTCGTAGCCTGGTTGTATCCATCAAGAGGAACAGTAGGGATCTTGTCGTTGTAATGCAAGCAGGGCTTAAGATAGAATGATGTGGTATAGCTTGGGGTTGGTTCGACAGTCATATCACAGTATAGATAGATATATGAAGATACATGAGGTTTTCTCACTTCTTACGCAGAATCTTCTGGAGGTGAGAGAACACCAAATATGCTAGCCATATGTCAACTATTCGCCGTTCAAAATGTTATTCGGAAATGATTCGGGTGGTAAATTTAACCTGATTCCAAGACCCAGCAATTAAAATTGTATTGATTTAGGTTAATGAGTGGTTTGAGTGTTAAGTTCCACAGGATGTTTAAATTTTGGAAGAACACTTACGACGTGAAACTGTGATGTTTATTGTCCGACGAGCAAAGTGACACACAGTTTTGCTTCAGGGTGGTGGAAAAATGAAGCCAAATCAGAAAGATACGAGGGTACCGTTAAATCGCTCGAAAAGATAGGACGATCGTTTCGTATTGAGCCGCAACGTTTAGGCCGGAAATTCAGCGAGGCGGTACGGTGAGTGGAGCATTGAAGCGTGCACGAAAATCTAAATGGATACCAGGACGCCCCTCTCGGCGCACCACGTCTTTGAATTTACGGATTCCGAGAAGCTCCAATACTGGCACGTGTCGGATGGCATAAAACCTCCTCTCTTATCGTGCCAGTTCTTTGGTCTTACTAAATTAGAATTAAAGCATCCAAAAATATAGTTACCGAAGTTTAGGGAAAGAAAAGAAAGGAGACCTCAAAATTTTAAAGAGGTCAACATTTTTTAACTTTAATGTGCGTCGGTGAGAGGTTGCGGCATCTCTGAATATTCATGCATTCGAAGAGAAAGAGAAAGGTATAGTGCGAGAGTTTACTGCAAAATTGAAGTTTCGAAGCGGCTTCATTCGCAGCCTGAAATTTTGCTGTTTTCGTCTAACGTCTTTAGATTATGGGAGTTAACTAGTTATAAAGTTGGCGTGTCGTCGGGAAGCCACTACGCGTCACACCGCGGTCTCTTCAGTCTTCCGCGTTTCTCCACCCTTTCACCTTCGTAAATTGCAGGTGCAGAGGTTCCAATACTTTCACAAACCTCGAAAGCATAAGCGAGAAAGGGAGAGTCTCGCTGAACGCTGAGCGCTGATTAAATCAGTGATATCTCTCCAGCGGGTCTGGTAAAGCGTGGTAAGGTCGCTTGTTGGCCTCACCTAGTAGTAGTTTTCCTTCAAAGTAATTTCCATTCTATTTCCTGCTGATTTTACATACCCTGGTGGTTCACATATCTTTATTCAGCGCTATGAAGATCCGTCACGGTGCCAAAAGTACTCTAATGATATTGCTCTTCTATCATTGCATTGCAGTACTTGCTCAGCCTTGAGATGAACTTCAAATATTCACCGGGCAAGGCGATTTTGTGGATCACCGAAAGATTATCCCCGTCCGAAATTTAAGATGGCGCAATTGTTTTCTTTTATTCTCGAGGGATCAAAATTGTTAAGCGCTATCATTAACTGGAGATGGATCCTCTGTTCCGCTGAAGTTGCGCATCGTCGTAACAAACTCTGCGCGGGAAAATGGCAGAATTCAACTGGAAGCGTTGAGTGTTTGGCTTGAAAGGAATTTCCATGCATGTTCTTATTTCTTAATGCAACCCGCATACTTAGTATTTTTCTTTTATGCACTTGGAGAACGCAGTCTGTGGCATCACTGGTACGAGACCGGAATCCCATGTTTCTATTAACTCGCTTACGCAATTGGGAATGGCGAAACTCGTGACGGGTTGCAGGAGGCGATAGGGAGTAGAATGGAGGGTTGAGAATACCACCCATCTACGACTTGGCGTTGCTGGCAGTAACTTAACAGGATGAGGGTTAGTTAGCAGGAGTACGTGTGTGCTCGACGATAATTAGACACGTACGAAGCGTAGCAAACCTGCTGGTTGGATACCATCTCGCTCAAACTACGCTCGTATGCGTCGGTGAAACTCACGCGTAATTTCAACACCTGTCGGCGTATTTGCATGGGGGCTAAAGCGGCGGAAGAAGGTCGGAGCTGGAGCCCAAGTTTGATAAAATTCAGGAACCTTGATGGATGAAGAAGCCGCAGAGGAAGTAGGTGGTGGAAAATAGGAGGTGGAAGTCGAAGATGTCGGATTGACCGAAGTCAGGTGACTACTTAATCGATCTGAAAGAGCTTCGGCATATTATCAACCATAAGCATGCTTGCATTTGGAACGGTATACTCGATATGCTTGTACTTGCCGGGTGGAGAAGACAAAGCCAGTGGTGGTTGAGTTGCCGGTAATGCATCTAATTTTCAATCGGTATCATGCAAATCGATATCCGTTTCATATTCAATGAGGCGATTAACGGACAGCTCCCGCTCATTCTCTTGTACTAGGAGTAGTGAGGTTCGCGTATAGAAAGGGTTAGTGGTGGTGTGGTCGTTCGGGAGTTCACCCGAATGGTCGCTACACATGGTAACAGATATACACCCAAGGACAACCGACTAAAGTGGTCGATGCTGAGGCCCGCCCTGAACTCCATCGAGGGATCTCAACTCCCTCAACTGCGCATTGCAAAGCAATACGACAGAATGGGGTCTCTCCGACCCTTCAATACGGGCTGGAGCGTCGGGGCAAAGAGGGACGAAGCCTCTGGCTTGCCTGCAGCAATGCCCTCGATGTTCCACCAGGTATCAATCCAATACTAGGCCTGGCACTAGCCAGTTGGGCCATTTCCTATTGAAATATTAATCGCAACGATGTTACGAGACTGATGGTTGAGTTGGTCGCTCCGATAATCCATGGAAAGCAACTAACTACCCGAAACATCGCATCACGTCAACTTCATAGCATGTCCCTTGTACCGAATCCACGGACTCGTTACAACCACTACTTCAATCATGAACCCACAGGGGTCTGGGGCAAGTCACATAAGCCGATACCTCGGAGTTTGCAAAGGTAATATTCTATTGATTCGTCGCACAGAGGGCTGCAACCGATGTTCAGGCAATTGCGGAAATCCTAGACTCCTTTTGAGGCCATTTATCATTACGAATGTTGTATCATTGTTTACGTTGTATTTGCGGACATTAGTGACTCAAAGTAGCTTATCATCCGAGGCTACATTGTTGGTGATAAATCTTCAACACCATATTTAATCATCCAACCAAAATCAATATTTCCCGCCCGCCCCAGAGGTAACTTTTATTTTTCTCCCACACAGCGGAATACATCTAGATAGTAGAAAACAACCAGTCCTTTCCAATTTAGGTTATGAACGAAATCTCTAGCAATTCGATCAGGATTGTCGTTGCCTTTCTCCGGGATCGTTCAATTATCCTCGGCATGTCTCGCCCACTTGTAATCTCTTGTAATTAACGACAGCCCGGAGAAGAGAAACGGACCGAAGAATAAAGGAGGTACGAAGGGGCAGGGCGTGTGAAAGACGTAAGAACGAACACGAAGATGGAGAAAAATGAACTGCCTCTGAGATATCGCAATCGATATCTGGCCAATAGCCAGTTAAACGACCCCTTCACCCGACTCTACCCAATCGTCAAGACAGAAAAGAAGCCCGACTTTCGTTCGTGTCAGAACAAACGATGTGGGTTGCACGTCAGTTTTAAAGACGGTCAGAGATGAAATAGAAAAAGAGAGCGAGAGAACAGAAAATCTTTGACTCTAGAACTTGAGATGAAAAAAATATTATCCATATTATCATCGACCAAGGAATAAAAATCAAGAAAGAATCCATCGTGTTCATTTTCTCCACCGATCGAACGACAAAATCTTTCTTAGG
This sequence comes from Campopleginae sp. 14b, assembly GCA_030522525.1. NCBI lineage: Eukaryota > Metazoa > Arthropoda > Insecta > Hymenoptera > Ichneumonidae > Campopleginae sp. 14b. The sequence goes on from JAPYYS010000221.1 coordinate 74,428, forward strand.
CTTGGAGACGACTTGGGAAATTGGATGTGCAGAAGCACCGGCCTGCAAAAGCTTTTGGTAGGATTTTCTCTCTCCTTTATTTCTTTGTGTGCTCTCATAGCGGAGGAACGAGCTCGATCTTCCTTCTAACATCGAAAAGTTTGATGGAATTTAAAATTTCGGAAAGATTTCGTGACATTATCATATCGAACAAAATATACGCATGTTTCTTGTTTTGAGACACTAGTGAGTACAGGCACGTTTCAGAGAATTCATTGAGAATCTCCTTGCGACAAGCAATGTTCACAAAATTGGTGCCTGCATTCATTCCGTTCGTTATCTCCAAAAGCGATGCTTCAGCTCCCAGTCTTGTTGCTGGTCTGCGTGAATAGTATGCGTGTTCTGCACATTTGTGTGTCTGTGTGAAAGACAGTTAGATAGAGAGGGAGACAAAGAGAGAAACACAGAGGCAAACCGAAAGAAGGACATCTACTGCGAATCAGCTTTGACTGGAGGCAACATCGTCAGTGAGTACCTATCTTTGGGATTACTGGTAAAGGGCGAAAGCTCAAAGTGAAGGGGGCGCCAGATAGAATGGAACAAAGAGAAAGAGCAACGGATTAATTTGAGTCAAATTACGTAATTAATTGAGGTTCACCGAATTTCAAAATGATCAATGTGTCTCTTGAATTTTTACAAATTCCACTTTTCACTCTGTGGAGTCGTTGAATATCTATGTTTCGAAATATAAGTTCCACTTTTTTTCAAAATTTTCAGCTCCATAAATGTTTACGTCACAGACGTGTTGGATCAATTATTTCAGTACGATAAAACTTTCTGCTTTTTTTTTAGACATTGTTGGGAATCTCGAACGTGTAGCGGAGCTGAATAATCATATAAGAATAAAGAGAATTAATAATAGAATCAATGAGAATTAATAAAAATAAAGAAATAATAGGAACTATTCGACTTTATTTCCTGCGTCGCCCGGTATGTGGTTTGTTACCCGCACCCAAATTGACTTTCAGCCTGAAAGCACGAAAACAGTGCTCACGTGCGAGATATAAATACGAATAACGTGGGTGAAGTTTTTGCACGGCATTTTGGAAATAAATTCTGCGGGATCGGGAGAAACTACCCCCTGGAGTAGTCATCGAAACGGAAGAATAATGAAGATATTCGTAAGTTGAGCACGGATCCACGTTGTTTTAATGGTTAGCCCCTCAAGGGACGGAGGACGAAACGGAAGTTTTCGAATTGTCTTCTCACCAGGCAAATTCAGACATGAGTTAATTTTCGTGAAAAGTCGCCCACGTCTTCGATTCCCACATTTTTTAATACGCTGTCGATACAACTTTTGCTTACTACGAATATTCGCTCAGTTTCCGAACGAACAAACAGCTCTTTTCAATTTTCCACATTTGTCGGAATCTACTTTAACTTCCGTCCAATTTTTTTCAAATCGAAAAAAATAGTGAATTGATTTATTCTCCTCACGGAATAGTCAAGTGATGCAACGTTCGCGGGTCGTACGAGACGGCAAAGACTTTTCATTCCTATGATTATTCAGTAGCTTCTCCAACGCTCCTCTGTGGAAGCTTGGAGAATTTTCATTTCATTCTATTTATTTTAGCCATCTATTGCATTAGCAAGTCGAGTTATCGTTGCGAATCAAGTGCACCCTGGCGGTCCGTACAGTAGTCAAGGTCCCAATGGTACAGGAGGACAGTATGGAGGCCGTGAACGTTGCTCGAACCACAGAATAGTAAATATATATATATATGCAGACAGAGGAGGAATATATATGACAAGTGACTGTAAAGGGGTGGGTTTGGTCCAGGTCCTCGGAGGCCGAAACGTGAACGGTTACGCGCGTGCATGCAGTAAGCGCGTGGTGTTTAACATGCAAATTGGAGAAACTGGGGATTGGCCAGCATGGGAGACAGAGTCCAACAGCAACAGTGTGTTATATGGTATACACGTCCGGTCAGTTCTATCCTACGTTATATATAGTCCATATGAAATATATATGCAAGTATGTATAGGGAATTACAGTCAAAATCAATCTTCGTCGTTATTGAGCATTTTAATATGATTTACAGTCTCGGGAAAAACATACAAAGTGAAAGACCCACCGAACATACTAGAGAGAGAGAGAGAAATTCTTATAAAACTGATGAAATGTAACGAACAAATTGATGGAGTAGACAGAACGTTTTATCTGTCACATTTGTTTGTTCGAAAAATCATTTTTTCACTGTGCCTTTTCCCTGAGAATTAATGGCATCCATCATGAAATGTATAGACATTTCCGGAGAGAGAAAGGATTTATTTTTATTCTATCGGATAAATTATTCTGAACTCAGCCTTTGTGTACGTTAAAAAGTGTTTATAGTTGAATTTCACGAATTGATGGAAAATTGTTGATGTAAATGGAAATTTATTAATGAGGGCTGAAATGACCCATGTGGATGTTAAGGTATTCATGTACGTGCTGTGTACGCACATGGAAGGGGATGAAAGGGGAACACCAGTGCATCATATTTCCAAGTCAGACGAGGATCCTAAGAGGGAAGGGTGGCCTGTGACGCAGGATTATATTCCGGATTAGAGAGATGTATATTCTGGGTGGCGTGACGGTTAAGCTTTCGGAGGATATGACCAGAGTGCACCTCTCCCGGTTTCCGTCTACGCTTCTGTCGCCCATTTTTCTACGTAATGCCAATTTTAAAACTATCTCCATGTGTTACCCTCAATTTCCAGGGCTTTATAAATGCCGGAGGGTGAAATTATATACACTCTACTAAGTACGAACCGTATGGAGAGTTCCGAAGGGTTTAACGAATTCTTTCAATTCTTTTTGAGCCAACGTTCGGTACACGACAACAGCAATGTGAGTTGGATAATTTTTGAGCGCTTTTAATGAGCGATGAAAATTTTTCTGTTTTTCTATGTCGAGAAACTGATATGATGTACTCATGATTTTAATTAGCAGCAATTTGTAATGTGAATGTTGAAAAGTCTGGCCAACTATGAAATTTATACATTCAAACGTACTGGCATATATTTATCCAACTGTACCGGAGCGAATTGAGTATTTTATATAGATGGTATGTATGTAGTTCGGAGAGCTTTGCCGGCCACCCGGTGGTCGGATATTCGTGAGTTTTATCGTTCCTCCGACCCCGAAAAATTTGGATGTTTTCTATCTCGTCTGGCCTCTCTTTTCTCTCTCCCTCTCGCCTCTCTCTCTCTCTCTCTCTCTCTCTCTCTCTCTCTCTCTCTCTCTCTCTCTCTCTCTCTCTCTATTTTTCGTTCTTGTATAGGAGACTAGACGAAATTCGATTCTCTGGCTCGCTTTGCTATTTCTCCACCCTTGGATTGTATAAGGGGGTGTATAAAAAGCTTTACTGGCTACGATCCGGTGCACGTGTTGCTCACTGCTTCTCCTACAGCTTCTGGCGTGAAAGCTTTTTTTCTTTGCCTTCCTCTCTTACTTTATTTTGTTTTCTCACTTTATTTTTTTCCTTTTTTCCTTTCAACTGGTCTCGTCCCATTTCCTCTGTGTTCGCTTTTACTGCATCGTTTCAACGACTACATTTATTTCTTCCTCTTTCTCTCGCGCTCTTGCTTTCGAACGAAAATGTTTTTGCAGTCTAGACAAAAGGATCTCGATGATTTGCACGTATCTGACATTCACTCTGTCGACTACCAATTTATCTTAGCATAAATGTGTCAGAATGTAGAAAATTCGTTCAACCTTTTTTTTCGTTGCACATTTCCTATTCTTCTCAGGTTTATTCCTCTCGATCAATATTGAAAACTTTCAATACCGCCAACTTGGCCATGAGTAGTTCACTGTTGAGCGTTGCAACTTTTGTCGCGACTGTCTTCGTCCCAGAGACCGACGAACATAAAATTTGAAGAAGGCTTCAATTGGTCGTCGCCCGAAGGTTGATGGCTTTATTATAACGTGACCGCAAGAAAAAGGAATATGTTTCCATGGGAGCATGGCAGTTTAATGCGAAATTGAAATTTAAGGAGAAATGAGACATAGATTGTGTTGCATATCGTATGCGGGAATCAAGAATAGATGGGTTAAATATGGGTGAACACTTGTAGGAAGAAAGATATTGAGAGAATGAGTCGAAACACCACGATCATAATAAAGAGGGGAAAAAATAACAATAATGAAGCAGGAGAAAGATGGGGGAGGGGAGTGGAGGATGAGATCGTGGGCACGGCTTGTGGAGTAGCAATAACTCGGAGATTAAAACAGAATTAAAAAGTGTGTTGAATGCATATCTGTGTCAAGAGCTTTGAGAGTGAGACGGAAGGGCTTACAGTGCTTCTGCTGGCTCGACGTTTCTTTGGGCTAGGGGTGGAAGTGAGCGGGAGTGTGGCTGGCTGATGGGAATTCTCGTTGCGAGTGGAAGAGAGTCAGCAAGAGGAAAAAGGACGAGGAGGTAAAAATACAGAGCGAGGGAGCAGGAGAGACAGAGTACAGGCGATGGAATAAATAAAAAGAGGGGATGAGGGAGGAAAACAAAAACGTACGCTTGTGGGTAAGAGCCAGAGGTCTCGCCACGATGAAAAACGAGGGTAAACATGCCCCCTGTTGAGATCGAGTGCGCAGCCGAGCTGTGACTGCGATTCTACAGACTTTATACCGGTTTCAACCTCCTTCATTCCCTCTCCCTCCCTCCATCCCTCTTCCCCTCTCCCCATCTCTCTCCCGTCCTCGGGATTTTCAATTTCTCTCCGCGACTTTTTTCCTTCTCGTTTTCTCTCATCGATCGTCGTGGCTTCCCGAGTTTTTTTTTCTCGCCAGCAGTGGAACGCAGCGGGACTTACTGAAGGGGGAGAAAAATGAATCGCAATAGGGTGGAGAGTATCGGCAGCGTGTCTCATCTAGTGTAATAATCATTCGAGTTCGGAAAAGCGAAGAAATCAGAGAAAAAAAGTACGAAAGATAAATCAAAACAGAGAGCGAGACTTGTGGGATGGAGGGAAATCGTGGAATAAGTTTTCAGATTATTGCTTCCACGCCTATCGTTCAAAGCGCCAAGTACCGTACGTCGAATTCAGTAATAAAAATTATTTGAAATACTGCAAATCATTTTTTTACATCGAATTGTGCACAATTTACTATTTTCACAATTTTCGTGCACAGGTAAATTTCGTTTTTTACCTTTGAGTCCGAACATGCCAATGAATTCGTTGTTCCTTGCTCTTTCCTGCGTTACACACATTTTTAGAGTGTCGCTCTGGATGACCCAGAGAGATACAAGCTAACGGAGAAAGGGCAGTCGGATTAAACTGCCCCCTTAATAAGGGCAAACAAAGTCCAAACCCTTGCAAACAAATTCAACTTCTCCATTTCTCAGATGTCTTTTTTTAATCCGGACAAAATGACTGTCATCATGCTCCGCTTGAACTGACTTTTTTTAAAATAAATTCTCACCGTGAGAGTAGCTTCAGATCATTAGTCGAAGCAATAGAGGGTCAATTATCCTCCCCAATTATAGAGGGCTAACTAATTATGTAAATTTATTAATCATTGTAACAAATGCCATAATGATCATCGTGCTTATTATTATTACTCAAATTTCAAGAAGACCACCGAAATATATAACGATAAAACCTAAAAGTTTCGTTTCAATCGGATATTTCTTTCTTTGCCGAAAAAATCCTTGAAAAAAGTGATTTTGTGAAGCCTCTAAAGCAGGCTCCCCCCTTAATATAACAAGCACGTATGACAAAAATATTTTTTCGTGTAGTGCCTTAACCAAGACAGTCTAATTGCAACCATTTTTCTCCATACAATTCATCCACACACGTAACTTTAAAATTAAAGCAAATTGTTTAAATTTTTGAGCTCAAACTTTTCTTAAATATAGAAAAATCGAATTGGATTGGTTGTTTCTAGACTCCAATTAGTTATTGCTTCGGATTAAACAGCCTGGTAGGATCGATGCGAAATGAAGAGCAAAATCAACTGCGAGATTTTAAGGGTTGGACGGTATTTGCTCGCTAGACGGACCGGCACATAATATTCCCTTCGACTGATAAAACGCTGAGAGTATTGCAAATGACAGCTGGCTGTTCATTATTCGAGGATTACCGGGGTGAGCGTAGATAGCACGCGAGGGTCGAGTCGAATTCATGATGACTATTTTTCCATACATATGCACTAGTCAAGAAATATACCTATGGAGCATGTCCCGCAAATACACGTGATTCTTAACCCATAGCCATTCAGACAATTATTCGTTTTTTTATTATTAATTTCGTTCCACAACCGCAAAAATATATATATATATATTTTTTTTTTTTTCAATCGCAAAACTACATCGAGTTTGATTATGTCGACAAATGTAATAACTTTTTTTTTACGTATTCGAATAAGTTGACTCTGAAATTTTTGTAATCACGAGTGATTTGTGAGGATTTGGAAAAATATCATGGAACAGCACGTGACTTAACACTTTAGTAAATTAATAGCAGTACGGAGAGAGTGAGAATAAAAGATACGATGAAGCGATTGTTTTTGTTTGTTTTTTTTTTTTACTCTATGATTCGGGGTAATCGAAGGAAAGGTGAAAGATGATTATTTGGATAAAGGCCACGGTCTCATTAGGTTTCACGAGAATTCAAGCCCTCTTTACGGTAAATACTTGATAACGTGTCGTCATAATTCCCTTGAACACGAAATAGTCTCATTTGCCAGGGTGCTTAATATATTTTTTCGAACTTAATGAAAAGGAACGATAGAAGGGTTCCGTTTGGGGTTGGGGGCTGTTAATCTCTCACGAAATAATATTCCTCGAGATTCTGAACACGTCTCAAAAGATCAAGATCGTTTTATTGTGCGTTCACACAAGCTGTCTTTCGCGTTAGAATTTTTGACATTATTCTGATGAATTTTCAACGTCTCTTGATGCGTAGCTATTTGTATGAACAAGTTCGATGTCAAATTGAGGTTTGGAGAGTGTGCGTGACCAAAACTCGTGTGTTCCTCAATTTGGACGAGGCTGCGTGTACGAATACCCGATCGAATGGGTTCTTTGACTGATTACTTTGTCGGTTGATATACCGGTCCGTTATCGTTCCATATTATAGCAAGCCAGTAGAATAGCTGGCCTTGGGTTATGAAAGCAAAGATTTGTGCTATTTGTCCTCTTTGCAAAATCAACATTTTGACTCTACATCCCTTCGTCGAAACCTTTTAAAGTTCACTTCCAATCAGAAAAGACACGATCAATATTTCATTTTGCAATAAGCGAACCATTTTTTTCTTTTTCAATTTTATGCAGAAAAATGCATGATGTTGACTTCAGTGATCTAAAAGGTTGCAAGGCAATCTGAGGGTTTATTCCACTGCTGCATCGACGGTTGGAATTCGAAAGGACAGCCAAGTTGGTACGTAGGAGGTTGCATCGCGGTCGGGAGAAAGAGAGAGAGAGAGAGAGAGGGAGAGACTAGTGAGAGAATCAATGGTACACAAGAGGTAAATTAAATTTGGTTAATAATTTACGAGTTGAAGCTACGAAGTTTGGAAGGAGGAAGGAGGAAGTGGGGAAGGGAATTGCGTGGGTGAAGGGAGAGGGAGGCATGGAAGAACCTTTGGAGGTTTGGTCTCGTTAAGTTTGTGTTAGAAGATAATGAATATTCATTAATGGCTACAAGTAGGGAGTGTGTCGGTACACGTGTGTTCAGAAATCTGGGTACGTATAAAATGGCCACATAACGTAGAGGAGCTTGCTCGAGCTGATATTTTGAAGCTGCGGAGAAATTGCAGTCAGAATAGGGTGAGACATATGAGGGTTTGAGAAAGCTTTAAAGCTCGAGTGCAGAGGCAGCAAGGGGAATGAAGCAAGCTCGAGGATGCAATATGGAATGAGCAGACAAGTAATCCCCCGGGGCATTCCTTGACAGCGAGAAGCGTTGACCAACCCTGGGCGCTGTAATATAACGTGAAACAACCACGGGCTGTTAAATGAAGACCGCTACAACTCTGGACCATTTACCTTCCAATGTTGGTAATCGCCTATGTGATGGTATAGTCGCGCCTATTTTTCATCGTTGTAAGCGTTATTAATAATCGTTATCGGTATTCCAATGCTCTTGATCAAAACATCGCTGTTCAGTTGCGTTAAAGGTGCGAGTTATTGAGAATGAATACATTAACGGTGTGCACGAATCGTTTGCTTGCCCTTATCTTCCAAATTTCCCACGATTTATTCTTTTTTTTTTCCCCTCCGTTTGGACGATTCTTCTGGGTCAATCGAAGTTCTCGGGCCTTCGCATAAATATATGAAGGGAGATATTAGGGAGATAAAAAGTCATTAGTGTGGCTTGGGTAAAGAGCTACGAATTTATTCCCAACCGAACACGAGGCTCAGTGAATAATTTTAGTTTCATCAGAGATATTTCAACAGAGACATCCAACAGAGAGGTTCGCATCAAAGGTTTGCATCAACTTATTAAATTTTTATGTGAATTTTCTCTTGCATGTCGATCTTTAGCTCAATTTCGGTCATGCAAATATCTGTCGGTATATTGCACAGGAAACTTTGTGGGTTATGTATCGGTGTCTTGAGTCCTCATTACGCTTTCGAATGCAGACTTCACGTAGACTTGACTCAAACCGGTGAATGCCGAACGTTTACTTGGCAAGAATACCATTTACGAGACACACTAATAAGCGGAGTGCGGCATATATGTTGGTCTACTGAAGTTTTAATATACGAGACTGTGGTAGCATGATATACGATAGTGATTTTCTTGCTATCATAAGTGTCCTTCGACATCCGGAAATAACGAGCAATACGACGACAAAGTTAGTTGCCAAACTGAAAAATAATCCATATTATCCGGATATAGTGACAAGGAACACAGGTGGTCAATAAACTGGTGAATTGCCAAGCATCTTTCCCTTCTAGTCATGATTACAATCTTGGAAAAGCATCAAACCGTGTATTAAACCAGATGGAGATAGAGTAAGATTGAACTTCTTGGATTTGAAGGCTATAACCGGAACAACCAGGAACCAGCTTCAAAAGCAGTCTGGGCGCTCATGGATTACGTCAAACCGTCGAGCCATGAGGGAGACGGCATTTTGTTCTTTCTCTCTCTCTCTCTCTCTCTCTCTCTCTCTCTCTCTCTTCCTCTCTATTACTCTTCGCTGACGTACCATCAGGCGTCGAGAAGTTTGCAACGGTTGGTGGGCGAAATGGAAAGCTCTCGGAGCTTTCGAAATGCTTGGCTTTCGGGTTCGTGTGCGAGTGCGGGAAACGCGACGAGACTTTGGGAGATTCCCCGTGTCCTTCCTGATGTGCTTCTGCATTGGCAAGGCATTTACGCTTCAAACTCTCGGCCCCTTCCATCCCTTAGTCTTTATCTCTTGTCCCTCGTGGTAATCGCAGCAGTGACGGAGAAAACGCAGTCAAGCGCCACTGTCAAAGATTCCTCTCGGCTTTCCTCTTGTGCCGGTGCGCACTGGTTGCCCTCAGCAGCTCGGTGCATCGGACTTGGATTCGAACCATTCGTCAATGCCGCCGGTTTGGGAACTTTTGGAATTTCCGCTTTTTAAAATCGTTAAAATTGAGGTTTCCAGGTCATCGTATTATTTTTCACATTTTGAAAAGCCATTCGGGGCTACAACATTAGTGAAATTAGGCTTTAAATGATTGACGTTACCAGAACTTCTGAGACTGGATTTCCGGTAGACAAATAACGGACCAAAAGATTTTCCTTTGTCCATTCAAGTTTCAAGCGCTTTCTCTGCATCCAATAACCGATCTAAGCTCTCGTCCTGCTTATATACCCCATTTTGTACGGTATAAAGAAGTCCTCGGAGAGAAAAAGGACCGGGGGAAGCTCTTTTGCCAAGCGAAGCTTGCATAATTCGTCTTCGTAGATTCTTTCCTCTCCAATTTTTTCTCTCTCTTTTCATCTCCGAGCCAAACATACGCGGGCATCGATACCTTTCCCATCATTTTCTTCCGACAAAAGCGGCCACAGAGAGGCTCATTCAAGTGGAAATCATAAGACGTTCTCCCGTATTTGGCAGCGGAGAGACGAACGTTGTTCTTCAAGTTGCATCGTAAAGAAATTTCCAGCTGAGTGAAAAAAAAATCTTTGGAGAAAACGAGTCGCCATTCAATCGTAACATTCACCCGGCTCCATTGTCAAGACAATCAAAAATCGAATCAAGGATTTAATCATCACTCCAATCAAGTCAAATCGCAGAGAGCCACGCTCCAGAAAATCCCTTCCATTTTCCAGTCGCTTTTCAGTGGCTGTAATTTTTTCATTCCCGTGTGAGATCAGCCCACGACAAAACCGGAATCCTCCCTAGAAATAAGTCTTGCGTGCAACCCTCATTGCAGCAATCCGAATGTGTGGGTGAGTCAGAAGCGTCGAGAGCGATAAAAATCACTCGGAACGATTGTCCATAAAGGGGCCTTGGTGTAGTGCCGGAATCGATGGAGGCAAATATAGGGGTAGTGATATTTATACAGACATATATGTGTATATGTATGAAGCAGGCGGAGTCTCAAACCTGTTTGTATATGGGGAGCTGCAGAGCGTAAGATATCGGGGCGTCTTCGATGATGCACCAGTAGTTTGAGAAGACCGGAAGCTCCAAGGAGAAACGAGGAGAAGACGAAGCAAAAAAAAAATTCATTCTCAGTGTGGAAATTGTGAATGAGTGGGGAAGGCGTCCAGGGGATGTCGATTCTGTAGGGGATGAGATTGGTTATGTGTATATAGTGTTGAGGATGCTTTCGAACGGATTTCTAATAGCACTGAGAGATGGAGAGGGGAATAACGAGTAGAATGAGAAGATAAAAATTGAGTGAACAAGCAGAGTGATGTTCACGTGAAAAAATATCGTTAAGAGAAAAAAATAGAGGTTTTGAGGACCAACATAGCACAAGTTATCGTATGCCAGGCCTTATTCTGTGATATCGTTGAAGGTCGAATGTAGCGAGGGGGTTATCAAACCGAGCGCGAAGTTGGTACATGGAAGAAAGTGGCGGATCGCATGAGTCAAGAGAGAGAACCGAATGATAGGAAGAGGCAGCTGACAAAAACCGTACCCCGTTGTGCCGACCATGAGACCAAAAAAAAAAATAAAAATACGTATCAGCTGAGAAATTTTGACCAGTGCTTATTTGAACGTGATGGAGTGAGAGGGGCACAATGAGAAGGGAAGAGAAGCATACGGAACTGGATGTTGGCAGATCTGCTACGGTTCCTGGATGAGGGTGGTATTGGATGTCACCGCAAGAGAGATTACATGGGTTCTCTCAAAGAGCCCGACCTCGCCCTTCCGCGTACGCGTTCTTCGCATTTCACTCTCTTTCTTTCCGACTCTTTTCCTCTCCGTCCGTCCCCCCACTTTCCACCCTTTCTTTCTCTGTCTCGATTATTCTCCGACGATCTTTTAGGCAATAGGAAATGTACGTCTCAATGTTTCTTCCCAATGACCATGTCCTCCTACGTTCCGTTTATATTTTCTGTTCGCTTCCAATTACCAAATATATCGGAATGAAAATGTTTTGTGTATCGTAACTTCTTATGACGAAATTGGGCCCATAAGTTGAAATGCTGACAACTTTTTAGTTTCCATCATTCCAAAGTATCGTTTCCCACTGATAATTGACATCCAAAAAAGCTGCTAAACGCTCCTGGATTGGCCTTCAGTCAAGCAGGTTCCCTCAAAGCTAACTTTGTTCCAACAAAAATGGCTGAATGTAAGTAAGGGTTGTTGCAACCCTGCCACGAGAAAGCAAAGTCCATCGAGCCATTGTGTTCATCCTACTCGGTGAATATCGGATATCGGGGAAAAGTTATAACGTGAAACAGAGGAAAAACTGCAAGAAATATTGGTGGGGGTTGAGGGGGGAGGTTGAAAGCCCGATTATCGGCTGGCCAGACGCTTCTAGGATAGCTGCAACGTCAGTTATATATAGAGACTCACGGTGACGATGGAGAACGCTTATCGAGAGGAGACTTCCCATTGAAGCATCTCTTCACACAGGCAAGTTTGAATGGATCGAGACGCCGCTTGAAATACTATATCGATAGTGTTCAAGTCCAGCCGTATCACAAGCCGCTCGCAAGATTTTCCACGAGGGAGCATGAGATGGATTGACGAATAAACATAGAAGAAAGAATGACAAGGGAGCGGAAGGGGCATGATAAAAACCAAGAGATTTAAAGAGGGTGCGGCTAGTGGAGGGAAAATGATATATTATATAGCAGTAACTGGATATTTCATTCATCCCAGGTCCTCCGTGAACTTGTGGCTGGAGGTATACATTCTGCACCTCACAAAAACCTCATACGAGTAGAATGAGCCACCCCCGTCTTCAGGATGGACCCATGGAAAGGGAACTCGACGAATTCGCCTCAAATGTAGGCAATTCATGAATCAAGGGAAAAAAAATGTCGTCGTCATCGAGGAAACATTGAAAATCCATTTCCTCTCTACAACGAACATTTTTGGTCGGTCACTTATTGTCCTTCAATTTTCAGTGTTGGAGAATTAAAAAATTAACGAATTTCTTGAAGCAACTATATTTTATCAATAAATGAATAAATTGAAATAGAAATTGGGATGTTTGTGCGCGGAGAGATTAATTCTCGACTTGAGAGAGATTGAAAGAAATTGGTTTAAAGTTGAAAATCCTGCACGTAAAAAGTTTCTTTTACACGTTTTTATTATCGTGAAAACGTCTTTTTCTTGGCAAGCGTTGCACATGAACGCACACCAAGAGAATTTATTTTTCTTTCGAGATGTTATATTTCGTGGCTTCCCTCATCCTTTCGATCTTGTTCAACGCTTTATATCGCTTCTTTCGTCTCCTCGATTCGTTGTTATGCGTGGCATGATTGGCTATGGGACCCCCGAGGACGTTTCGAAAGTTATGGTTCCCCAGACCAAGGGAGAGAAAGAGGCAGAGGACGAGAAAAAAAGTTGCCCTCGCCCACAGAGCGATAAGGGGCTTTTCCTCTTCTCGCCAACCAAGGAGGCCGTCCTTCAACATTTTGTTTTCCATCCATGCTTCTTTTTGCACGATCCGCTCAGTTTTTCAGGTTCGTAGTATTTTCGAAAATAATTTTCCTATCACTCCCAAAGGATGAGAAGATAAAATAACTAATCACTCACCTCTGTGCCTGCTAGTCTGTTTGTCGAACATCAGCATTGCATCTTCGATCTGTAACCAGAAAAAATATAGCCATTAGTTTTCCTTCTCCCATGTGAAACTTCAGACCATCAATTATAAGAGAAAACCTCTTGCACAAAAGGCATGAAATAAAACTATTCATAAGGTTAATAAAAACTGTAAATAATTCTCCGGGCAACGAGCCCTGTTCAGCTCTGAATTTCAATTTACATTAATGACCATAAGAATTGGGACACCCTGTATAAAGACTCGTAGGAATTAGAAGCACTCAAATAACAAGAAATAAAAGAGATCGGCAGAGCTGTAGCCGAAACTGCAGAAATAAATACTCGTAGTCTTTTTGTGGTATGAGGGAGACAAGTAACGTTGGAACGACGTTAAATTTGCCTAAAATGTGTGTGTATGCCTGTGTATGTGCGTAGCTCAAGCAAGTCAACCTGGGCAAGTCAACCCCCACGAGAATCGAGAGCTATTCGCGACTTCCAACGTAATTTCCTCGACAGCTAGAAGGAAATCCAAGTATTCGAGGAAGAGCTCGGTGAGACGAAGAGAAAGGACGGGATTTCTGCTTTCACACTACGTCTGCAAGTTCTCCCACAGGCAGCCATGTTTGGATATCGTTAACCGTTCTCACCGAGTTCTCCCATCACCTTGGACCATCCCTAGATAGTGTAAAACGTTAGCAAATATCGAGCTGTTGCTCTAATATTATAGCTGATTATAATTTTTATTTTTATCAACACGTTGCACGATAAAAGTAGAGGGAAAAATTAGTGCCCGGATTTTATCGGTACGACGTGATCATTCACCGTTTTCGCCATTACATATCAACATTTGCCTAAGAAAAAAAAATTCAATTCATTGACAAACTCAAGCTCACATGATTCGAAAATAATTTGCTGCAGATTTTTTGGAGCGAGCACAAAATTCATTTTCGTAACCATTAAGGACCCAGAAATTTTTTTTTATTCTTCGTGGAACATACCGGATCTCTTAAAAAATCCTCCACTGTCGCAAAGCACTGGAAGAAAAAAATTCTAGGAGAGACGAAATGAGCTTTTAATGAAAACATAGGAGCAGGCGACACAGCGTGAGATAAGACAGAGAAAGAGAGGAAAGAATTTCCTTGAGCTTTTTGCAACACCCTCGTTCTCGTCCTCACCATTACGAAGCCCTTTCATTATATTCTTCGGATTTTACCTTTGTTGCGATTTCTTCTTCAATCTCCCTTTTTCCATCTAGATTTCTACATAACTCTACTACCCATCCCTTCATTTCTCTAGGTCTCTTTCTCTCTGTATAGACCCCGAGCAGTTAAATCAAAGTCTCAGAATTTTGTTTGATGCGATGGTTTGTCCTTTCTCCGTTTTTATTTCTTGTTTCGCAGGGCGGCGAGAGGATGCGAGAGAGGGGAAGAGAGAGCTTAGCATTTCAACTTACGAGTCGTGAACGACTAACGTTTCGTGCATTTACAGGGGTTTCAGGGATTGCGACCATAATCGTGGTTTTTTCCAACGATGAAATGGCGTTCTGGCAGGCGAAAACCAACTCGCAAGCCTTTTTTTAATCTTTGTCTTTCATGCTACTTTTATCTCTAACCTGTCCGACCTGACGTCAGATTCCTGTGTTGATTCACAATTTTTTTCTTCATTGCGCAGCTTCTTTTTCGAACGCGAGACCAAACGCTGCTCTTTGTTAATATTTATTTTCCGATATGCACAGTTTTTGACCCTGAGACATTTTCGGGAGTACTTCACGCCTCGTAAGTGTAATAAAAAAATGTTACTGTCATGACTACGCAACAGACTAAATTTCTAGACTTTTCCCAGCGAGGTACGCAATCGTAGCATCGTTTTCCATTTCTTATTCGGTTTCATCGTTTCCTCCTTCCTCAATCATGACGAATGGTAAATAGAGGTCCGATGTTATTTATTTTCATTAAATGTAGCTTTAAAAAGAGGGTTTGGACCAGCGAAAGGCTCGGAGCTAAGTGTGAGTGTCCTGAAGCATTTTCGATTGTTAGTTTCGTGGGTTTTTGTTCAGCAAATAAAGATGCTACTTCGAGAAATTGATAAATTATTTATAGAAACAATACGAGAAACAATTAACAAAAAAAAAAAAATTTCCACTTGTTTGCACGATTAGCTCTGGTTGAATGTTTTCATTTATATCGTTTTCGAGCTTGCTTGCTAGACGAAGGAATTGCCACCACCGGTATAGTATATTGTTCCTTGTGAAAAGTAGAATCTCGCGATGTTCCTCCCCAGGGTGCCCTCGAAAAGTATATGGCGGTACAGGAGTACAACCTTATTACGAGTTCGATTCTAGTTGTTGTTACAACTCCCCGTGGACCGACGTAAAAATTGCTAAGGGAAGATGAGCTCAACTATTTTATTACCGCATGCGTTTCGGCCTGTGTGAGCTCGAGAGATTTCGTGAAATATATCGAAAATATTGTTCAATGGTCTGAAACAATCGACTTGTGCATTTTGTGCGAATTTCGTTTATTGTCGAAAAGAATTGGAAAAATTCTAGGTCGTTGATAATTTTTCGATTTATCGAGTATGAGCCAGCGAAAAAAAAAAACGAATATGTGAGGACCTTTGGTTGGGGAGAAAAACTAGGTCACGAAAAAAGCCGACTGATACGAGAGTAATGGTATTCCGGGAGGGTATGCGTCTAGCGTTGGAGGGGTGCGTAAGTCCTCGAAGGAGATCTCCAAGATTCCAGGCACGACAAAAAAAATATATGTGTAATGAATCTAGGGAAAACTACCCTCTCCATATTCCCGAAACGTACTCGGCGAGAATTCGTTCAATCGATGGCTCACGAGCGGAACAATTATTAAAGATGATTTAGCGAGGACAGGGAGAATTCGCCAATAGGCGATCACCCTTGAATCTCGAACAAAAAATAAATAAAAAATAATCAGCCTCTCAGTAACGACTGTTTGGAAATACCCTGGGTGGTAATAAATGACGTACGATAAATTCTGCGTCGCATTCCTATTGGAAAATTGTTGTTGTTGTTTTTTTTTTTTTTTTTTTTTTTTTTTTTTTTTACATTGACGCCATTTTTTTAATCCCACGTTTTTTTCGCGTCGATTCAGCTAACGACGAGACTCGCTTTGCCTCGCAAATTTACTTTTTCCTCGAGTGTGTGTTCCCAACTGCTCGTTACTGGCTGTTTCTACTGCGAAGAGTTGCCGGGCAAAAAATTGGTGACGATGAACACACACAGCCATTCGGGAGCTTTCCAGAAATAGTCTTCTAACCTGAATATTCATAGAGGTATTCCCCTTGTAGAAAAAGAGGACGAACAAGGCTTCTCGTCATAGTCTCTCGTACCTAATGAATATATGTATTTCTTTTTAATTATTAATTGCCAGCGTCATAGAAAAAAATCGTATGTGTCGTTTGAGGATCGATTGGAATAGAATTCCCATGAATACGAATGCATACGGAGATTGCGGCTATCATGATGGTGTCTTAAATTTTTTATTCTCGAGAAGATGCAAAAAAAAGTGATGAATAATGGAAAAGTCTTGAAATATTAGGGTGGATTTTGGAAATATCCTTAAAAATATGAGCACCGTATGAAAACTTTCTGAAAAATAAATCTCCCGCGAAATGACAAGTCGAATATTGAAAGTTGTAATGCAGTATGGCACCTTGAAATATCGATCCAGCTGTTTTATTCCATGTTCGTACGATGATGGAGACTCGGAAAAAGACAGAGGAATTGAGGAAAGGCGGAGGTGAATATATTTTGGAGTAAGGGTTAAACGAGCTTGTACGTATTCTCATTCGATATTGGATAACTGCTAGCACTAGAATAAGCAATACCTGGCCATGTGGTGACAAGAAAAAATAACATTGTCAACGATCGCAGTTTTGTATGGTCGTTCCTGGTGCTTGATCCTTTCCGCGAGTGCCAATGGGACATGAAAGAGTTTAGAACGTTTCTTCGTGATCGACGAAGTATCCAGTAACATTAGCAGCGAGAAAAATGAGGCTTTCAAACGCGAGGAAAGTGATGACCTATACTCGTTGCTATTTCCAGATTTGATTAATCGGAACTCTATAAAGTTCATATAAAAAAAATTGTTTCGCTCGCTCTTGATATTTGAGCTCGACCTTATAACCTCTGGGCTATTAAAAACATAGCAAATGAGGTCAATTTTCGAACGGAGCTATGAAACAACAAAAAATAGACAGTTCAAACATAAATCGTATCTTTGTACGATTTACAGTGGGGAAAGTAAAAGTAAAGTAAACGAGTGTGACCGATAATGGAGCGACAATAGTTGTGTGAATTGATGAAACGAAGCTTCCGAATGAATCGGGTAAATAGGATGAATAAAATAAAATAGATTGGAGATTTATCATGGAAAAGGATAAAGAAATATATATCAGTCAATTCAATGCTTATCCATGATAAATAAGTTTGAGAACAGACTGGTGTTGCTTTCGATATAAATTGGTGGAAAACTCGTTCCGACCCTTTTTCCGTATTGGGAATAGAGAGGATATGTCTTGTGCTCTCTTTCTAGCCATTGAGAGCCAGGCGCATTTTATCTGTTTTCCTACTTTCCCTCGTGGCGAGAGTGGGAGAAAGACGAAGTAGCAGGTAGAAAAAGAAAAAATAGAGAAAAGTGCATATCTATGTATTTTCTTGTGTATTCTCTACATCGACTCGAGGGTGAGGATCGACCGGCTGCAGCTGCTTCAGCATCGACACACAAGTCGTCGATCTCTCGCGAGAAAGAGAGCAGAGAGAAACTTGGGATAAAAGAGAAAGAGTGCTTGATGTGTTACTGTGAAAATTTCATACGATCTAATAGTAAACTACCAACCGAGCTAGCTACTCTCCAAAATATCGATCCTCGCATAACTTTTGAATAAGATACGAGTGCAAGAAAGATACTGAAAAATTGCATCGAAGCGATTGCAACGGTTTCTTATGTCGTCTGGGATCGGGACGAAAAACTGGGTATACCTTTCTACAATTTCAATTATCAGGCATAATTTTTCAACCTAAAGTGACGAAATGTAAAGCTCGAAAGTTTTGAACTGTATAGATTATTTAAATGTTGAGCAGCAGATTATTTTGTTCTGTGTTGCTTCAGTGGCAGACCGAAATGCAATTTGATATCATGATCCTAATGTCATATAGTTTACGTAATATGACAATATGGGGGGTGGTTTATTTACAGAGGACAATTGGAGGCCCATTTGTGAAACGCGACCCTGTGCTTTTTACTCCCTCCATCTATTTATCCCGCTATCTGTCTCTCTGCCCTTCGACCTTCCTTCCGAACGATCTCAGAAGCCCTCTCTCCCTCTGTCCCCCGCTCTCCCTTGCTCTTTATCAAAACCCCCCCTTTACTGTATAAATATAATCTATATGGACGTATAAAAAAATTCTGGCTTGAATTTTTGTCAACGAAAGAGGAACGTAACAGTCTCGTGATATGTATCTCTAGCCGGCTGGTGCCAGGTACCTCAAGGTATCGCGAAAACACGACATCGCAACATTCGCATAACTAAATCGTATATCTTCCTTTTTATTCTGTCTTTCTTTTTTCCTACTCATTTTATTCCTTCGGTGATATCGCTTGTTGGATATTTATAATTTTTTATCCTCCACGTTTCTATAAAGTTGAGCCATCGATTTTTTCCTGGTGCAGTTACTTTTGTACAATGATGGGAAACGGTACTCGGTGCTTCCCTGAAATGTCGTGGACAGCGCCAGCAAACATTTTTTCCAAATAAGTTGCAGCAAATCATTTTTGCACTTTTTTCAGTGGCCCACACAAATTTATTTTTTTATCTTTTAGCTTTTATTTCATGTCCAAGGGTCGATTGATTTAATTGAAATTCTATGAACACGCCGCAGAGAGAAGTTGGAATAATACTTTAGATGATTATACTATTATTATAAATACTTGATCATGCTAGCGTTGCTATTAAAAGTTGCTATTTCTCAATAAAATGAGTGAAAACGATCCGAACGACCGTAATAATTGAATGTATGTCATTAATTATTTCATTCTCTTCGAATAATGATGACAATGATAATAAACAGAAAGATAATATTCAACTGATGCTGATAATATGTTAGGGAGGGAAGAGAGGGAGAGGGTAAAAAAATGATGAAAAAAGTGTCTACCAAGTGGTGCTGGTTGTACAGGTATCATTTCAAGATTTACGTTATCGGATATCGTTTTCCGATTGGTTGGGGAAACGGCTTAACGACCGATGTGAGGGTAAATGGGAATTTGTCAGGTGGGTTTTTCCCGAGCCAGTTCTGAATTACATACACCTTTATCTCTATTTCTTTGCCGCATTTCACCGATTCTTCTAGAACCATCTCTCAATTCGCAATATTTTTTCTCCACAATTCTACCCCTCCTTCATCCCTTAGAATCGAGTTTCGATGAGAAATTCCTATCTTGAATCAACCCCACACTTCGAGTCCCAAGGGTTGTAAGATGCTTTACGATGTTTTGACGATCTCACGATGCAAACAGCAGGACACGAAAAAAAAAAAAAAAAAAAAAACCCTAAAAACATAAAAGGTCTTCGGCGAAGATAAACACGGAAGGAAAGAAAGCAAACACATATCATCTAGTCCTACAGGGCTGCGCTTCGGACTCTCGTCGAAACGATCTTTTTGCATTCGTTTAGGAGTTCGGGGTGGAATTGTCATTAAGTAAATAATGTACCACACTTCTCGGTAACGTCTCTCACTCGAGGTCCTTTCCTGGATTCGATAATTAACGAGGACTCCGTATCGTTTACATCATCAATTTTGGAACAACCCTTTCTGTTCAATTACTCTTCTGACTCCCGTTGAGTGACACAATTCACGCTTCAGTGCCTCGGTATACGTTATTGCTCGCGCGGAGGGGTAGAAATAAACTTGGTTATTCTTTCTTCTTTTTTTCTTCACCCGAGGTTCGACTTGTTTCTACACTGATTAGCTGCATGCATGGTGCTTGAAAAAAACATTAAGGTAAGTCCAAGGAAATCATACTACGCCATGACTCCATGACTTCGCTCGATCTCCCTCTTCCTCCTTCGGCATATCTCTCATTGATTCAACGAAACGATATTTACGCCCATAGTCATGTTTTATTTTCTTTACGAACGGAGTTAAAAGAATTTTGGAACTTATCGACTCCATTTTCTCTCGCGAGTTGTTAGAAACCTCTTTGGGTGCAGTTTCGTAATTAAAAAAAAGCTCAATCCATCAAGAGAGGTTGAAAGCTTTAAAAACTTTAATTGGAGCTGAAAATTGCATAAGATATTGGCTGTAAATGGAGGGTTCGAGGATGAACATGGATGTTGTCGTTTTTCCGATGATTCATCAGAAACGTCAGTCTCCCTCGGGTTATTAATATTGTCAAATTAAGGATAACTGTTTAGGTCTCTCGAGGTTTGCTTTTCAGCTTTTCAATCTTTTTGATGATAGTGGTGAAGTCTCTTAATGATATTTAGCTTCGGTAGTCGTGCGAGAAGAGCAAAGTCAGCATAAAATTTCACCGCGTCGTTGAGGAATTCCAATTAACAAGAGGAGCCAGCGAGGGGAAACGAGATTTTGAGGGTTGACGGGGGGTTTTAAAATAGATGGAAAAGCGGGAATTCCGTATAACGACGAGCATATACTTTTTATCTGTGGCTTGTTTGCCTGGGCAGTCTTGAAGTTTCCGCGCAATGTGCATGAAGAATATAAGGAAGAACAGCATGAAAGGCAGCAGGAGATGGTAACGAGAGTTGATGGGCTTGTGGTTCGTACATGTGATTACCGTCTTTCCAGACGTTACGAAGGACTTGAATAAAGATAGAAATCCTCCCGGAGACAGAGACGACACTCTGAAGGACGTCAATAAAATCTTTGGCCAGATCGTCTTACGGGGATTGCAGTGATATAGCATTACACCCCTTTTTGCCATCCACACTCTGACTAAAGAATACAACCTGAGCACGTAGTCTGGAAAATGCGTGGTGGTGGTGCTCGATACGGAAGGTATATACCTACCTATCGCAGAGTCGTGTCTAGTTAAGGCAAAGCCAACAACGCTCGACGTGAACGTGAACAAGCCAGATAGAAAGGGTTGTTGCCGAGTCCCGTCAGGTTCACCATACTCTCGCTTGTCCCCTTCCCTTATTTAATATATATTTATATATGTGGGTATGTATATATTTAGGCAAGTAGTCGTTTCAAATGATAGGGTTGCAGTTTGCTTGTGCTGGGGGTAATAACGAGTAGGGTGCGAAACCAGTGGGACAGGTGACAGTTAGGAGGTTGCATTTGCTATCCCCATCTTTTGCAGGGGCTTCTTAATTCCATTAGTTCGGTACTATAACACCCTCTTCGGTACACCCTTACCGACGAGAAGTCTCGACAGTGATACAGACAAATGCCACCTCGTGCGAATGCGCCGCCCTCTCATCGGGACTCGGCATTGAGAAAAAAAGGAAATTTGTATTAGCCGCTCGCAGACAACAGATTTTATTGGACATCCCGGAAGAAAACGAATATTTTTTCTTTTTTGTCCCCAGCTCGTCGGGTTTTAAAAATAATAATAGAATGATAGAAATTGTCGGGGGGTGAGTGATATTTTTGGAGCTGGCATTTTGTTCCATTTGCAACAGCGACGGAGGCGAGAAAGTTCTGCTTGTTCCGGAATTGCGAGAACCTCTAGAAAGTCCACGAGCAAAGAGGTTCTTGGTAAAAAGGGGATGAAAAACCGAGTGAGGGTAAGAAGAAGTGATGGCCGAGACATTCATCGAGGGTGAGGAAACGTTTATGAGATGGAGAGTCCTGTAAACGAGGTAAATACGATTCGCAGCACGCTCAAGATACTTCCAGGCGCTTTCGTTCTTCCTTTTTCTCTTTGCTTCCCCTTTCTTTCTTTCTGGCCACGTAAACGATAGTTCCACGAGGATTGAGAAAGAGGAATGGTGGAAGCTTCAAGAATAACTGGGTAAGTGGGCTCCGGGGGATGCCAGTATGGTTCGAGAATTTGGCGCGGCTCTACACCTCATAAATTCGAGTTATTCGCTCTTTCTTCTTGCCTCGATACTCCTAGCATTATCTATCTGTCTGTCTCTCTTCCTTTCTATCTGCTTCCTTCTTGCAGTGCACTTTCACGCTGAACAGCTTCCCACGTCCCTGAAAATCCACCACAGTATCCAGGAGACTTTTCCGAATTGTTTAAACGCGGATGTAGAATTTGCCTGGAAGGAGATTATCCGACAGGCTAAATTATCCTTTGCCTTTTCGCACTTACTCAATTTTGTTTCTCATCGACCCGAACTGCAAGCGGTGAAATTTTGGAGCATGCTTTTCCATTGGGATCACAACTTTCCAACAAAGATTCCAGCCTGAGGACAAAGTTCCTGGGCCTGAATCATGAGAAAGTTCTCTCCACAGGCTGGTCTTTGATTGACTCGAAAGTTTGACTCGATATTTTTCATGCAATCAAACATCCAATGATCTTAACGCTGCACATCATACGCGAACCGTTTCCACCAACGCATGAGAGAAATTATCGGTTCTTAGAAGGTTTTTTATTGCAATAACAATGGGAAAAGTTGTTCGAAATAATTGGTTGATTTTCTAGGTCAAAGGCCAGTCGGGTAACCTTAATTTCTATTCGGTTGGTTTTCCCAGCTGTTTGTATAAATTCCAGGTGTCTGGTGTGACAATCTATTGGTTTGCCAGAGTTATTTTGGCCCAGGGCTGTAGGCTTGTTTACTCATCCGAGTTTTCCCATTCCCATAGGAATCCAGACATCAACCTGCCAAGCGAACAGCCTAACGAGAAAGAATAGACAGCCCCCGGAAATTTACCACCTTTATGTGAGCTTTTTTTCTTCTTCCTGGCTAACCCAACGATTCCCTTCATGACTTGGTTCGTTCTAGCCCATCAACCCATCCAGGTACTTTTTCCAAGTGGCCTAAATCATGGTGGATTTTACTGTTTCTTATCTCCGTTACAATGCCGGAAAGCTGGTGTAATATTCTATTGATGAAAACCAGTAAAATCTCTTTTGAAGCTTCGTATTTTGCTGGTCAACACTCACTGCTTGCTTGCTTGAACGGAATGATTGATCCTATCGATCTAAAATAAAATTTTCCGTATTTTTTCGATCAAGGGTGAAGCTACGATGGATATATAACGGCAGATCTTTCGTTTGAATTCTTATTATGGAAGTGGAGTTTGTAGTCGATGCTGAAACATTGGGTGGTTAAAACTGTTGGGCCAGAGTGGATGGGGGGTGTAGGAAACGTGAGAATCCAATGGCTCACGTATACGATATCCGTATCCCTCACGTTCGACACCTGTAGCGTCGAGGGAGGATATCTTCTTCACCCTTTGCCTCGAAGAATAGTGGGATCAATATGGTGGCTTGTCCCAGTGTGCTTTTGTAAGGTTGCAAAGGGGAAAGATAAAGGGTGGAAGGGAAGGCAGAGGCAGTTAAAGGGTAAATATACTCAGATAAACCAAGTTATACTTAGAGAAATATCCAAGGATGAAGGAAATAATGTATCGAAGGTTTAGGGTGGATACGGAACGGTATGACAAGGGAAAAAACGAAATATAATAAATTGCCACTGCGGGCACGTAGAAACAACAGGATAATGGGAGAATCGGAGGATTATATGATTTTGTCAGGTCTGAAGGGTGAGGCTTGTCGGGTATTTGTGCCATAAGAGGAATGAATAGACGAGAGATATAACTGTGAACGAGGGGGGAATCTCGCTAAAAGGCCACTTTCTTTTTCTACCGTTGCGCCAATTTTCCTCGCTGTTTTTCCTTAAGTAGGACAAGATGTTTCGTTTTTTTTTTCCTTTATCGGGCGTAGTAACATTTTTCATTGCGATCTCTACGAAAAACAGAAAAAAAAAACGATTTTTTCAATCTTACAAATATTCCTCGTTTTTCCAATTTCAGACAGGAATAGGTTTCCTTCAGGCAGGAAAAACGTTGGAATCAAGTTTAAAATTGTAATCTACTTGCGTCACACTCCTCATCGGATGAGACTCATTTTCCGGATTTCATATCCAGAAGCTAAAAGCAAACTATTGTACTCTGCTTTTCCTAGAACTCTATTCGGGAAACGTTTTATTTATCAGAATATCTGACGACTCTCGTAAATCGCAGATGCAGCGTGGGTACGGTGCTTTTTTTTTCGCCTTGTTGCACAAACAACAGAGGCATTGGAAGTTTAGAGAGATGCGGAGAGTGAGAGAAAGAGAATAGTCCGCTAGAGTCCATCGCGGGCTGCACCAGTCAAGTGGTCAGGGGTTGGGGTTGAGTTTGAACGTGTGAGGGGTAAGGGAGATTTTCCATTGGCGCAACATACGTCGAAAACAGGGTAACAAATCATAGGCCTCCTATATACAGAGGCTATGGGAGGGGCTGTGACAAGTTATATACAGTCATATTATTTCGCACACCGACACATGCGAATATACATGGGTCTATGTATGTGGGGGCGGAAGCTTGGTGACCCTCGGTCGCGACGAATAATAGACGGGTACAAGCGATGTCGAGTATCGATACGTCGAACAATCGAACGCGTGGCGCGTGGACCGTGAAAACGAGCAAACGGAAAAAGAGAAAAACAGGTATGGTTGGTACAGGACATGGATCGAAATAATAAAAAAAAACGTATCGAATACATGTGTGGATTCCAGCCAACGGTGTATATGGAATGGTCGGAACAATCGAGCTCCATAACGATACCAACTCAATGGACAGCCCTATCGCGAAGGTGAGCCCAGATTCCGAGCTCCTCTTCGTGCTCTAGGTTTTGTAGGCTCGATGGCAACTACTCTCCGATTCGATTACAAAACCGTCATCTCTCTGTCCTCGTAAAATACTACCCATGAAAATCAGAGACAGAAACTCGAGCTACGCCAACATAATTTCGACGTGATCGTTCAAATACACATCCCCGTACTTCTTCCGTTTGTTTTGTCGGGCTCTTTCATTGTATTCTCCACAAGAATCTAGTGAACCTTAACCCCTTTTTAGCGAGCATCGATTCACCATTTTACTGAATTTCGATCGAGTCACTCGCAAACCAGGAAACAACGTGTTTTGTGCGAAAATTCAACCCCTAAATGAATCCAACTCCGAGGACCCAAACCTATACAGGGAGATGATTGCTGCATAAGAGTTTGTTTGGGTTTCGGTCCTTTGAGCACACTCCTATGAACTGTTTGTCAACGAAACCGAAATTTCACCTTTCACGGGTTATAGTTTTCAACGTCAAAGGATTTCGTGATTGATTGTATGACAGCCCTTGATCAAAACGAGTAAAAAGTGATTTTCACTGAATATATAAGGCGAACGAGGCCCTGCAACAGTTCAGGGAATGCATCAGTCATGAAAAACGGACATGAACGTGTTAAAGGTGAAAAAGCACCTTTATCAGTTCCGTGTCGATAGTCTAGGGTTTTTCACTTCCTGTTTTGAGTCTTTGACCCTCGTGTCATTTTATGATAGCCCAGAGGTCGAGCTCAGGGATGAAAGGAGAGTATTTACTCCGCTGACTGGACGTTAGTGAGAAACTCGGTTCACCGAGTTTCATAGGTCGGGCTTATGCCGCAGGGAGGTTTGTAGCGAATTCCATTCTCTGGATTCTACGTGTACGAGGACCCGACGTATACCCGTTAGTCCCGTGTCGTTCGTTGGATGATTAATCGTTTAATTACCGGCAGTGTTATGAGACTGTTACTTCCACATATACTTGATATCTATATGGGCCGTTCCGATTACGTTCATTCGGAAATTCTAACCTCCAATTTTAATTTCCACTTCTATCTATTAGTTGCTCTCACATATATATTCTTTAAATATCAAAATGATATTTTTCTGAGTGAACGTAATAAAATTGAGAAATAAAATATGATAATAAATATTTCAGAGTCCATGGGATAAAAATTAAAAATACCGACATAGAATGTTGCATTGAATTTATTTATTTGAGGAAGTATGATACATAGAGGCTCTTCTTGTTCAATTTCAATGTGCCTTGTCATGGGCAGCCCCAGAGGCCGTAAAACGGACGGGTCGAAAGCTCACCTCTCCCCTTCATCGTCACCCTCGGGGCTGTAGAAAGTCACTGCTTCTACAGACGACACGAAGTTTGAGGGAAACTCGTAGGTCATATATGTTATCGCAGTCGCAGTGCAATGACTAAATTTCTTTCATCGCCCGCTTCATTTTTCTTGGCTTTTTAAAATATTTTTTCTATTTTCTATTGTCCTTCACTTAACTACGATTTGTTTTTGCAACAAGAACAAAACTTTTTTCACAAAATAATATATAATAATGATTGAAATTTGGCAACACGAATGGGTATCCTGAAAGTGGAGAAAAACCGCAGCAGGGAACAACGGAATGAAAACAAATAAATTTTGCAGAGTGTGGAAACGTAAAAAGCAGAATAGTTTTATTCTGTAGTGCCCCAGAGTACTCTTCTGCTCCTTTCAATCGAAATGACGTCGTTAGTTGTGTACACGATTTTTTGTTGCAAGGACAACGAGCGATCCGTACACACATGATAAATTCGATGGTTGGCGCGAATCGACAGAAATAAAAAAGACAAAGAGCTACGATCAGAGAGAAAGGAATTAAACGCACAAAAAGTGAATTCGAACGTTCAACTCTGGAGAGTGAGTGCGAGGGAAAGAGAGAGATAGAGAGAGAGAGAGAGAGAGAGAGCGAGTGAATAAAAGAGAGTGGGAAAGTTCAGTTTTACAACGAAACGTCGAGTGCAAATGAAAAAGCACCTTTTTCACGCTACCGTAGCACGCAGTTATTTTACGTCCGTTCACATTCGTATCAGCCCTTTTTCACCCCTTCCCCAATGCAATGTTCATTCTGCCTACACTCATTTTTTTATTTTTTTTTTTTTAAATCGTTAACTTATTCAGGGAAAATGGTTGGAGGCTGGAGAGCCAAGCAACGATACAGCGGTCTACGCGGAAAGCTCAATCATCGCGCTCCTAAATATCTAGATTATCTATTTCGTTGATTTTTCAATAGCAAACACACGGCTTGCTGGGTCCTGGACCCATTGCACTAATTGACTGTTTGAATGTGCAGGAATTTTGTGAAAAAAAGGTAAGCACAGTGACAAAAACAATTTTCTCATTGAATTATTTGAAAAATCTGAAATTCATTTGGATGTTAACGATTCCGTGTGCAACGCCGTAAAAGTACCCGGGGGAAGGTTACAAATCTTCGCATTTGTCGAAAGGCAAAAAAAAAAAAACCGAGGCCAATGCCAAAAAAGTATAATATATTCAATGATAAAAAAAATGCAAGGGACGAATTCTATTTCAGGGAAAAGCTCGGCAAGTTACCGAGAAATAAAGACCCATCGGAATTTCGTAATTAATATTTGAACCGAGCGACACAGCCTCCAATGCTACATAAATAGTTAACCGTCCGATACAAAGCGATTGGAAAATCCTATGAAAAGAAAATCTCTGAAGCAGCTTTTATCATTTCTGGCTCGGGTATTTTCATGTTTTCTACACTAATATGTTCCTTTCTTTAATATCATGATTTAAAAAATATTGTTATTGTTATCTGTTGTACAAAAAGAAGGTCGATGTACCCAGAGGCTTGGTAGAATATCGATAGGAGAAAGTCTTTCGATGCAACGAGCGCGCAAACGTATCGTATCCGATATAAATCCCATATAATGGCTATTCGCATCACAGGATCGCTTTGAAAGAATTAATAACGCGATCTTGCACTCTGGAATTTTCGTTGATGTCCAAGCCGCTCTTTATACGTTTTTTGTGAATTTTTTCATGCTATCAGAACAATGCGGTTCAGCGACGAATTAAAATATTGAATTGAACGAAGTTAACAATTACAAAGTCCACGATAAACATATGGGAAGCATCGTTACTATGGGACTTAACATCTGTCATTAAATTATATGGATTATTATGGTATTTGTAGTCGGTGAATGTTTTAAATGGATTTGTCAACACTGTCGCATGGCAAGAAGATAATTCCATTTAATTCAACAATAGCATTCGTCTTTTTGACATTCATTCATGCGCTCTGACGTACAATTGTTTTAACTAGATATAATTACTCATCGTCAAGTGTCAGTTTATACGGCCACATGTTGGTGGCTTTTTAGCTCGGAAATTTGTCAATCAACGGTGGGACGTCGGGAAATTGGAAAGGAAGCTCAACGGGGTATCCGATTTCGCAAAAGGACGCGGATTTCGAGACCGGCAAATAATTTTGTTTCTTTTACTCATTTTTCCACTTTCGTTCATCTATCTCGCGAATTTTCTCCTCGGACGTCCGTGGAAAGGGGAGACGACTCATGAAAAAGATGAACAACTGCAAAGTGCGTGGAACATTTTCCGGCCACTGGTAAAAGACGGAGACGCGTACAATAACGAGTATTATTGGTCCTTCTGAGTATACAAGAAATGGCACAATGGTTATCTCCGTTGGGCTCATTGTCATGTCACAATTTCCTCCGTTTCACCCTTCCGCGCATCATTTTTCCTCTACCCCCTCGCTCTGACTCCTGTTCTTCTTGCTTCGTATTCTCATTTTTCCAGAAATCCGAGCTCTGGACTTTTCACAAAACAATACTGAAGCTCCGATCCTACCAATCATCCCTTATCATCCTCAACAGAGAAACGCAAGAAGGCTTATCGATTTTTTTTCCTCTCAATGGTTCATTCAACTTTTTAAAAAGTTTTTTTTTGTTTTCACTTGTTGGAAAAATGGATCATTTTTGATGGGAAAGATATTGCAACATTTGCCGTATTTGACGTGTTTGCAAATGAATTTATGCATTCGCGTGTTCAAGCTTCACGATAATACTTTTCAATGCAATTTTCATGCATACATATGTATGTATGAAAAAAATATAAAAAATGTATATAAAAATATAATTATTGAACGATCTTGAAAATTTTCAGGAAGGGGCAATAAAAAAAATCCACCCCGGCGAAACAATACTCGAGCATTTAACCCGATCGAGTGCCGTAACGTGTTATGAAAACTTTTTTTTTATCATCTACTGTGCGCAAATAAAATAAAAAGCCATGAACAATCAACGACAAAAAAGGGTGAAAGGACTACGAGGGTGAGACAACATTGGCACGTGTATGCCTCGCAAGCTCGTTCGCTTTACCGCCAATTTATATTGGCGTGTGAGAGCCGAACTAATTTCGGTAACAACCGCTTCGGGGGCCGGATCGAACGAGTCTATTTTCTTTCTCTCTCGCTCGCTTTACCCCGTTGGGACATACCACCAGAGCATACATCGGTCGAGTAATATTGAGAGCAACGAAACGGAACATCAACGTTTTTTTTTCCAACCCTCTCATTCCCTCAATATCTGAATATACATATGGACCTTTTTTTTACGTATATTTACTCGGTTATACGGTTTTTAAAAATCTTCATGAAGGTCGACCAAACTTTTCATCGTAAATAATAAAAAAATTTCAAATGCATTGAAATATATATTTGAGATCGAATGAATTGGGGAATATTAATCAATTGAAATCCACTGTCTATCATTCATTATCAATCGTTCTGGGTTCAAAAAAAATTGCTCAAATTGCCTGTCAAGATGTCAAATAATTATGCACGTGAATATCATGATTTTTGTTTTTTGTTTTCCATGGATTTACTTCGCCAGGTAATTCAGTTTGATCGAAGATCGAAATCGGCAGTTGAAAAATGTTGCAGGGACGTTGAGACATTACGAAAAGCAAATTTGTTTTCACTGAGTGTAGAAACTGTCGCAGAAAGCCCCATATAAATGTATACGGTAAACCACCCCTTTGGGCTTTTTGGCGAGGCTGGACAACCACGTACCGCTTTAGTACCAGAGACTACGAGGACAACGTTCTCGCTCCCCGACACCGTCCAATTTTCATATTTCATTGAGTTTTATCGAGGCTCGACAGCGTCCGCTTAATTATCACGCCTCCAGGTCTGTATATCTGTGTGGAATCTTCTTCGACCCCTTCCCCCACTTGCTCCAACGACCCCATTTTTTTATTCGTCCCCCATACACGACGGTTCCAGCGCTTCATTTTTATTCCACGTTATACGGGAACGATCTCTTTTTCCTTTTTTTTTCTGTCAAACTGCTATCGCAAAGTTCGTCATACGATGTGCAGGTTTGAGGCAATGAACGTCAGGAAATGGATGCAGCTTCGTACAATTATTACGATAGAGTTTTCTGAATTTTTTGTGCGTCTCATAGTCAGCTGAAAGTTCATCTTCATTCCGAATAACTCGAATGGTGAATTGCAAATTGCTACTAGAGTTTTTAAATCCATGATCTTTTTATTTTTTTCTTCAAAAGTTGAAAATCAATCATTTTTCAAAACTAACTGCGCTATCAGAAAATTTAAATTACAAGTACAACTATGGTCGTTCGGGGGGTTTCGTTACATTTGGCTAATTGTGTCATATACCACGATCGCAGTTGCAATTTGGTGTTTGCAAGGCTTTGACTGGAATAGTCCATCGACCTGAGGACCATTGGAAAATCGATTTTGTCTCGCATGAAATCGAGTCCGAGTTGGAAACGACGATTAGTCGCTTGAATTTATTTATCGTTTCAATCAAAAACGTTAATAATTCTTGGAGCATATGGATTGGTGATAAGTTTATCACAACACTTTGATAATTCAAGTTGACAGTGAGCCCACATTAATAATACAAGGAGTGCGGGTGCAAAGGGCTAGTTACGTGTTGTGTCCCGTGAATTAATAGCTGACGACACAAACTGGTCGCCGGTAAAGCCCTCGAGCTATATAGTGAATGCAGAGAGCCTAGCATGGGGGAATTCACACACAAGCATATACGCACCCTCATACCTATCTCTGTATATATAATATCGCGAAATGACTACGTGATTGCGGGTTAATCAGAATTAATTTAGTTCTGTCGTATACACGTCACTACTTCGTTATGATGCGACGTGTCAAGTGCCAAACTTATGTCCAGTGGCCCTACTAAATCCCTACGTGTTTCTGACCATCAAACGTGAACGTCAATCCCACCTATCATAATAATTATCTCCATATACTCCGAATCATCGTTTTACCATTCTTTGAGAATAAGATAAGACGATGCAGATCCAATGGGTAGAAGACTCAAGATCACCCTCGTAGACGCTGGCTTTTTGAAGTCTCATCTAATTAATTATATGCGCTCGCATGTCTCGAGACTTGAAACTTGTCTCACTAACGTCACATTCATCCAAGTAATCACGACAATTTTTAACATTTTCATTTATTTTTCAGCATAGAAATGTGCTCACAAAATAGACTTTTATTGTGAACAGAATCTTTAAAGAATGAAATATTATTAGAAACTTTTTTCTTGTGTGTGTTCGAGGAAGAAATCGTTTTTCGTTATTTGCACGATGGGAAGTAATTAAAAAGAAACTTACAAGGACATTATTTAATGAAAGCATATGATGTAGTTTATCGTTCTGAAGTCAGACCTTTGTGCCAAGGGAGAAGAAAACAAGGATATTAATTTCCTAAATTATTCTGTAACAAGTTATAAGTCTTTTGTGAAAATGAGCAGGATGAACATGGCAAAATTACGGGAGTTTTGTACACCAAGTAAATGCAACTGTTCTCATCTCGTGGTTACGTTTTCTCCACCGCCACTGGGGGCTCCTAATCCAGTCTGAGGGTAGTTTTCCCAATGGACTAGAGTCGGCGCGTAACAACTCACCCCTTTACTCGGACGAGCTCTGCGCTAGGACTCGAGGAAGGAAAAGGATTTTCAACGTTCACGAGACATTTGCATCCACCTCTAACGAGTAGATGCTTCGTTTGCCAGTGTTCGCTTTGTTCTTGCAGTTTTTAAAAACTGCTATTTTTCGGTATTCCATTCAGTAGAGTTTGTAAAAGAATTTTTTTTTTTATTCAACGACCCGAAAGTATTGAAACCCCGTGAAAACTGTACAAAAATGAAGTTTCATTCAACGTTCTTCGAATTTTTCCTTTCAGTTCTCGGTTTGTCAGGACATTTGAGATTTTTTTTTCAACTGTAACAGCAGCAGTGAAAAAGAAGGTGAGAATTCCGTTGATACCTTTACTGAGAATTTAACTCGGTTGTGAAATAAAAAGTAGGACAATGGATCACAAATTCTTTTTCGAATTTGAGTTTCCAGAACGACGATAAAAGAAAATGCCAGCACTATCCCCAGAGCCTTTTCAAGTTTGCGGAAAATTTGATTGCAAAATGTAGTCGAGCGGAGCTGGAGCGAACAAAAAAAAAGAATAAGAATTCGAATTTCTTCAAGAAAGTGTTTTCCCATCGGAGCCCAAATTTCAAGATGTTGAAAGGACGCACGGAACGATGAAAAACAAAATATGGACGTTGAAACGTTTCGAATACCCCTTGGTGATCATTTCCCAACGCCGTCTGATGTCCATTCAGTGTATCTACATGCCATTCGTGGCTCGAGAGTCGAATGGAGAATGAGTGCATGCATTCAGATTTTTCGACAGAAAAGGACTGCTCAGTGAAACCTCGAATGGAAAACTACCTGAGATGAGCCCTTTTACCATTAAGAAGTGAATATTCCCTTCGGGCTCTCCGTTTTTTCTCAAATATGGACACCGAATTTTTTTTATCGAATTTCTCGCGCAGCTCGTGCTACACACGAATGTTCATTCGAATCTCGTAAAGGAAAATCCATTTAAAATGAACGTAATGCTCTCCTTCGACATTTCCAATACGATAATTATCTAATGCGAGCATATCCTCCAAATCGGCTCGGGCAATCGAAAAAAGTAGTCGGACGACAAAAATTGCAATTACAATTTTCAAACGGTTCGTTTATTCCAAAAAGTCAATTTTTTCGAATTATCGTCGAGTAGAATACAATTCATGATTCTAGTTCTGCCATCTTTACTCCTGAACGATATGATCGCTATTGGCGCTCCTATGACGATAGAAAAATTTTGACAAATTTTTCGAGCGCATTTTTAAATTTTCGTACATTGATTGCTAAAAGCGAGGGGTCGAAATAACAGAATTGCGAAAGTTAGAAGTGTGTCATTTTGAGATGGAAAGTGCAATAGATCGAACGTAGACGAGAGATTGTGAAGAAGGGGGGGGGGGGGGGGGGAGGGATTTTAGTTCAGGGAAAGGAGAAACGAACGGGTTTGAAGGGTAGCCGGACGTCGATTGAAGTGAGTCGAGGTTGAGGGAAGCAATGCGCACTATACTTCTCTATATCAGTTTGAATGGAGTTTCTGAAAGAGTCTTGATTCACACATACACACTTACTCACACATCTCCGCAACTATAGCCACACACGCTTCTCGTTTCTATATATTTTTCTGTTTTTTTCCCCGTTCGGTCCCTCTCTCTCTCTCTCTCTCCCTCTCGTGCACTTCATTCCCTCGAGCAGCCAGAGCAACTTGAGCACGTACGACGGCGCAACAGAGAGAAAAAGAGAGAGAGAGAGAGAGAGAGACAGAGAGAAAGAGAATCTTCCCTCGCTTCCTTTTGCTTGTCTATCTTTCGTTTTGGAGACTCTCGGAATATCTAGAATGAGAGACAAGGGTGGTCTTCTTCGAGGGTTCGAGCCTCGGCACGACGACACGTATAAAGTTCAATAAGGGTCGAGTCTCGCTAACAATGTCGTTGAAAAACAACTAATTAAATAAGACGTACACACGAATCCGTAGACATATAAACAACGAGGAATAAGGAAATGTTTGCGTACAAACTACAAAATAAAAAGAGGGAGCAAAATTATATTTTCTGAAGAAAAAACGGAAAACATGTCAACTATATCAAGAAATTGTACATCCTCCCAAGATTTCCTTCATTTTCACATTCCTATAAGGCTCCAGTCTTCATTAAGGATCAGCTGAACGTTCATTAGAGCTAGATAGTATCATGAGCTTCCATTCATTGAGTTTCAATCTTTCGTTCTCCGGCTTAGTAAAATATTTCAAACCCAACATTAATTATCAAGATTTTGAGTAAATTTCGTTAATGTCAATTTGCAGTCGCCTCGGTGTAGATATTGATGCTGTTGAGAAAAAGGAAACGACGTGCATCGCGTTACACCTACTCGTATTGTTATCGTAGTGGGTATACTCGTGTATGAAACCAGGTGAGAGCTCGAGAATCAAAAAGGAATGGAATGAATTTGTCTGTGATGTCGGGAATGCCAAGCTCGTTGAGAAACGCACGTAGGAGGGACGCCCTCTGCTAACAAGGTGTTGGAGAGGGCGAGAGAACGAACTGTCAGCCGAACAGAGGATATATATATATATATATATATATATATATATATATATACATGTATATATATGGTTATATGAGTCTGTATATACAGTATGTATAGAAAGAAAGAGACAGAGATAGAGGGAACTCTTCGTCGTCTGTTGGGTCAGCCAAGAAGAGCTTTCGTCGTAGCTTTTGAGTGGCTCAACCAGGAATAGGGGCTGGTATCTGAGTGAAGGGCTTCGTAGGAGGGCCAACGATGCCGGAGGGCCTTTCTGGTCGAAGCTCGTGAAACGGTAATTGTAGTACCCTGGCTCGCCATTACTGGAACGTCCGACAACGTTTCTACGCGCGAACATTGCATTTCCATTCATATCCGTCCATCTCACTCCATCTAACAATCCTTTTTGTTTCCTCCTTTTTATCAGCCCTTCATTTTTCCTTCTCCCCTCGCTTTTGTTGTAGATCCACACGCTCTGTCTCTTCTTTTTTATCTTCGCCTCAATTTCCTTTATTTCCCAGCCCCGCTTTTAGTGTTTTTTTTGTTGTCTTGCCGCATATTCTCACCACCTCAGGCTGCAACCACTGGCGTCATGTTGTTTCTGTTCTGTCTATTGATTTTTATCCGCACTTTCTCGATGAGACAACTGTCACGTGGAAAATCAATGTCCTGCCTCAGAAGTATCAGCGAATAATGATCCAGAATGGAAATATGACGTTTCCGGGGTGCAGAGAAAATTTTTGAAAATGTTTATCGAATCACATTTTCGGAAGACAATGAACTGATTACGAAAATTGAAAAGGGATGAGTTAAGCCGAAAAGGAAAATACATAGGATTGATGAACGAGAGAGTCACTGTTCCGTTCTGTGTTGGTCGATGTAGCCGTGAGTTGGGCGGAGATTTTCTATACTTGGTACGGACGTGGATATTGCTATAGCAGGAACGAGCGGAAGGGAAAATGAAGGAGTGGGAAAGAGAGGGAGAGAGAGAGAGAGAGAGATGAGGGAAATAGAACGGTGGCTTTTAATTTTCTCGTCGTTAAACTACTTCCCGGCCGACTAACTTTATTAATAAATTCAAGCTACTTCGAGAGCTACTAAGGAACGAGCTAGCCTTAATATTGATGCACCAAGAGTTTTTGCGAGGAGGGTTAAGAGCTTGCTGACTTTGTCACCCCTCGATCATTCCCTTTCTCTCTCACTTTTCTTCTTTTTTCAACTCCTCCTACTCTCGACCTGTCTAGTGAAATGTCCAGGAGTCATGATCGATTATAAGCTCAACTTCACCAAACACTTATATTTGTATATTTATAAAGTTATAGATCAACGTGCGACTAAAAGTTATAGCGTCGCTAATGATCGCACGCGTTCACTCTTACCCTCTAATTTTCATTCTCCCTTTTCTCAATGACGTGACTGTGCGCCTTCATTTTTCATGCCCACTCATTATCGATATGCATGACATCGTACTTGAAAAACGAAATGAAAATGACCCATCCATCTTCATGTCACGCGATTCAACTCGCTCGAATTCTCAAATTATTCCGCATCTTTTTCTTTCAATCTTACAATTTAATCAATTTCATTGTATTCCATTTTTAATTCCGAATCTCAAAGACACGAATTTTTTGTTTTCATCCTTTCATTTTCATTTTCTATTCCGCTATTATTACCATTATTATTATTATTATCATTATTATTACTATTATTATCGATATCACTATCATTACGGACAGAGACAGCTATCACATGCAAAGGCAAGGGCCTGGCTCGGTGATTTGAATTCTGACGCTCTCTTGTCAAGGGGCCGGGTTGGGAATAACGACGATCCAAATCCTTCCGCCCAAATGTATACCAAGGATCACGCCTTTCTATTAATTTATAATTTTCATTTTCATATTTAGTTTCATTATTATTTTATTTTTATCATCGTTTATATTGAAAACGAAATATATGTTTGATATTCGCTATAGCAAAAACAAATATTTTTTCTCTCATATTTACCAAAGTTTTCGAATAGTTTTCGTTGAAAAATGTTCTGAACATCACGATTCGGCAGTACGCGAATGTACATGTTTGTGTACACCTGGAGAGAAGGGTGTTTTGTAAACTGAATGGGGAGGACGGAGATATCGCGCGTGCACGCAATCACGCGAATGCCGTGTCCATAGGAAATAAAATCACAATCTTCCAGCAAACCCCCCTTCATTTCCCAACATCCGGTACTCGGGTCCGAAGGGAAGGTTTTCTTAATAAAAATAGAGGAACATAGCCATACAGAGCCAAATGAAATGGGGCGAAAAGGGAATGAGAATGCTGTGCAATACCATGGAAGAGCCTAAGAAAAAACTTCGATGTTATTCGCAAGCTCTTTGTTTATTTTTCCAACATGAATTCAGCACGCGATTTTTCTAATTAAGCACCATTTAAAAACTCTTTCAGAAATCACCTAATTTATGGTTTTCTTAAATAAAAACTGAAACTCTCACAAAAGAAATCTCGTTCGAGAAAATCAAATTCATAATTATATCCCTCAGGGTTCGTAAAATCTCTCGGAAAAAATCAGCTTTCATTGCGAAATATTTTTGCAATTTTCTAACTTTGGCACATTAACCACAAAAAAAATCATAGTTCAAGAGAATCAAGAGAATCGAGAGAGAAAACCGATTCCGCATGGACTCGGGAATCCAGGGAGGCGAGAAAAATTTTCGTACCGATTCCAGAAGATCCTTCGAAGTCCCGGACGAAAGGAGTATCATCATTTATACCGAAGTGATGCATAACTTTGCTAAATGCAGAATGAACGGCTCGATAAACATATCGAACCTCGATCGGCGAACACATGAGATGAAAAGACGACTCGAAGGATTTTTTCGCGACACAGGAAATAAAAAAGAGCCTAAAAGTGTATGGAAGAAAAGGAATGTGAAGAAAAAACTTGGTTTTCCTCAGGTGGTAGCAACCCTCGATCTCATGCTCTCTATATAGAAAACTAAGCTTCGCAAGCTCTCTCAGCCATTCCGGAAATACGCATCACCGCGAAACTTCTGTGGCTATATGTTGAGAGCTTTAATTAATTGCTGCCCCATAAACCCCTGGATTTTCTACCCTCGACGAGTACTCTGAAAAAAGTGCGGGAGTAAGAGAAATATGGAAAGGAGAAGGGGGGGGGGGAGTAGTCGGAAGCCCAAAAATGTTTTCGTCCAATCTCTCAAAGGGAAATTTTCATCAAACTCTTCTTTCATCAATTAAATTAATTTTTAGGAAGGAACAAAAAACGAATAGAAACACACACGTATTTTTCCTTCTACGTAAAGCGAATAATCTTGTTCATGAAATTGAGAAACCGATTGTAATTTCTTAAAGTTTTCACAATAATTTTGATCAGCCATAATTGTGGCCAAATGAGGGTAATAAAGAAAAAAACTGCAAAGAATGTTCGGGCATACGTTTATCATGTATTTAACATCGAGCAAAATATTTCCCTCTCGAAAATTCGGTTATCCTTATTTAATCACAGAAACGTTGTCGATATTGATGAAAATCATTTATTTTTAAAACTATAGGGAGGAGATTTGGAATTAATTGAAAAAAAAATAAAATCATGAGGTTCTCAACATCTTGTGTCGTATTTTGTGCAAACGTGCAAACGGGAGAAAAAAAATGGAAGGGTAAAAAGTGAAGTGTGTAGTGCAAGATATGGCTGGGTTGTACTGCCAATCCGTGCTGGAGTCCAAACAAAGAACGAAGAGAGATGAGAGAAGCCGAGCTGCAAACAGACTCACCCGAAGACTATACGGTGCAAATCTTTTTCTCTTTCACCCTTTTCTAGTTTCTCGTTCATTCTATCACGTTCCTCTTATTCTTTTTCGGTATATGTTTTTTTTCTGCTTTCACTTTCCCAGGGCGAATCCCGGACGAATGGAATAACGAGACGGGAAGACAGAGCTTTTCTGTGGCGGTGAGGAAAAGAGAACGAAGGAAGAAGAACAGTCTCGGGAATTCTTACAAAGAGAAAGAGAGCGAGAAAGATAGAGAGAGAGAAAAAGAGCACTGCACCCTCGGCTGCCACGCCCCGGGCTCGTTATTTCCTCCAGGGCATCAGAGGCTGTATAGAAAAGAGACGGATACATAGAAAAGCCAAGACCAAGCAGAGAAGACTACTCGTTTTCCAACAACATTTCGTATAACGAAACTAAATTTACGATCACGATAAAAACTCTTCCCCTTCCTTCTTTATTCCTTCACAATCTTTATTCCTGAGCTTTGAAAAAGCTTTTATATTGACCGAAACAAAATTTCGTTCGTTCTCCATCAGCGATTGATTGGAAGCAGCACAAACGACGCTTTAAGAAAAGTTCAAATCAAGGAATAGGATTTTCCACTTAAAGCAAACCCCTCGGGGTTTGGGAAAAAAACGATATCCGACAATTCTTCCGATTCAAGACTTTTCCCTGTAAATCCAACTCTCCATTTGATTGTACAATCCTTCTTTATCATTACGCAAACAAAAACAGAAAATTCCCTCGGCGGATATAAAAGAACATTTTTTTAATTGTCCGCATGTGCTGTGAAAAAAATGGCATTTTTCCGCGATCCTCAGGTCGTTCAATTTCGAGCATTACAAATGAAACGAAAAAGAACCAACTCAGACCCGCTAAGAATTGCGATGGAGCGATCTTTCCAGCATCTGTATATGCACAAAAAATTCTACGATGCGTCACACCGTTTACAGGAAAATCTTGAGTCATGATTCGAAAGTTTGGTCACTCGAATTAAAAAGCGTATCGGAGCATTTATTTCTTTTATTTTTTTATATTTTTTTTTCTCCTTTACCCATTGTATTATTATTATTTATCCTTCGGATTTTTTTTTGTGCTTTATCTCACCTCTCGAGAGGTATTATAACGCCAACGTGGCGAGGTACAAGGGATCGTCTACTTGAACCAGCGTCATCCCCCTCAAGGAATTATACTAACCTATATCACGTTCCAACGTCGGGAGAGGGCGCTGGTGTCTGACTGAAAAAGTGGCGTGGACGAGACCAGGAAAGAAGAAGAAGGAGAAAAATGTAAAATGGAGGGGTGGAAAAAGAACGATAGAGTTTGAGTGAAACAAGAGGATGAGGAGACAGAGAGGTTCTTACTCTTCGGGCTGAATTTATTCTTATTCCACGAATAAATAAGCGTGCTCGCCGAAGGCGACGAAGGACGACAACGACGTTGACGTTGAGGAGAATTTTTCTCTCCCCAGATGACTGAAAGTTACTACCCTCTTCCCCCGTGTACTTTCCCCTGGAGAAGTCAGCCCAGCGCCTCCGTATCGCGGGCAGAAAGTGAAAAAAGAAGGAACGAAAAAAAAAACGCGTAACTGAGCTTTTCTCCACACCAACAATTTTTATTTTTCTCACCCCCGTGTTGAATCCTGCCCCCGGCTTTAATTTTCTTTTCACCCCTTCCTCTCCTGCTCTCTTATAAAGTATTATTTGCGGCTACAAGCCAACGGTGGAAAGAGATAAAAGGCACTTTTTCGTATACGCACAAGCACAGAAACACCCTCATAAAGATCTCCCTTAAGCACACGTATTTATCATTTAGTGAATATAATTTGAGCACCTATTATTATGAATTCAATCCTCCCCCATGATTGAAAAATCTTATATTTCTCAACACATTTCGCCGGTTTCAAGCGCCCGATTGCTCACTGTTTCGATTAAATGAATTTCACTTCAGTTTTTAACCAAAAAGCATACTCGTTTCGCCTAAAGGCATAAGGGGAAGTAAGTTCCTGTTAAACTGTCAGAAATGTTTGTACGAAAGAAGAAATTAAATGGAGACCACGTCCAGAACGAATGAGTCCGGAAACTCCATCCGTGCCCATAGCGTTCTTTCCTGTTGGTACCCCATCTGCGATAAACGCTCGTACGGTGAGACATGGAAACTGTTGTATGCAAGGGCGAGTTGACGACGAAAAAGCATGACATTTTTCCTGCAGGACAGTCAATATCCTGCCATCGATAAACAAGACGCTGCCACGCAAAGGTCGATATGGCAACGGATCATGTAGCGGAAATATTAGTTTCCTTCTATAATGAAGTCTTATTTCGTTACTTCAATGAGCTGGAATATGATCTGTAAATATTTACATCGGACGATCGAGAAACTGAAGTAATGGATTGAAATGTTCCGGGATCCGTTTTTATTACAGTTTTTTTTTCTTTTTACTGGTAACAGGAAATTAAATCTGTGGCATGTTGATCACAATTACCCACTGACCTCCGTTACCACGATCTTTTATGGCGCATCTAGAAAAGCGAATGCTCCAAGCTGCGAGAATGCCACCGTTCCTGCGAGGCATGAACACCCTGGGGAAGAAAGAGAGAGACTGAGATCGAGCTAGGAGTTCGAGCCCCAACTCTAAGACAACGGAGGAAATGGAGGGTTGTTGCAGAGTCTCAACATGCTCGGCCTCGATTAATCAATGGGAGACTGGTGGTGGATCGGTAGAGTGGGAATTCGAGGGGTGTCAAGGACGAAGAGAAAACGACGATGGTCTTTCGTGTGGTGAACGCCTCAACGATGCTGGCCGCGTCCTATTTCTCCCACCAGCATTTTGTTCGCTCGGTTCCTTTCCGAGAACAGGAGACCGGTTTCCACTCGGTATCACCGAAAAGAAAGGAAAACGTAAGCAAGGATGCCGACAGGACTGAGGCTTGAAGCGGAAAGACGATGATAAAGTGTGCTACTCGATCGGTGACCTTGAACGATGCATGACACTAAAATTGGTTTGTCCAGTAAACTACCCTCTTGATGAATGACTTGGTTACTTTGGGCTGCACATGGCGTTTTCCAAGCAACATTGTAGTTCTCTGCTACAGAATTAAACTTGGTCAAGACTAGAAATACTCTTGAGGAGATCCATCATGTTCATCCCATGTAGATCATGTTCACTGGTCTTGATTACTACCTTCCTCAGGAATTCTGATGACCTTATGTTCTAATATAGGGGAAGAAGTGGATGGTAAATTGATGTTAGCTATTTGCTGGTCCAGGCCGACCAGCTATTCATCAAGCATGTCCTGGAAATGTCGTGAAGAGAATGATTTGGGGGATTGCTCGATTTGACCATCAGACGTCATACCCATCTCTTTATCATGATGGCATTCCAATTTTCAATAATTGCTCTCGCTTAAGAACTGCTCAATCTGCTAAAACATCATGTAACTGGCGAGTGCATTACAGAAATACATCTATCATATTATTAAGCCATACTTCAATCGACCTTTCTCAAAGCTTTTGATATTTATGTGGTAAATGTGTACGTGCATTTGCTCGAAAAGGATAAATGAAGTTTAGCGATTATTAAGCTGCTTTAACACTCATAGAAGAGTAGGGCGTTACAGGGTATCCCAGTTTCGAACTTGTTCTAAGTAACTTACGTGTTTTGTACAGCTTTGGCGCAAGAGAGAACTTGGCGGAGGTAAATTAAGCAGGAGGATGAATTTCAAAGGTCACAAAAGTGTTTTCTATCTTCACTACGTCTTCTTCTTGGCAGAGAGCGTTTTCACGTGGACGCATTCATGTGGCATAAGTATGCGTGTTAGCCAAGCTGTACACATCAAAATAATAGCTTCCTTAAATCCTGGATGCTTCATGAGGCTATAAGTCTCGTCCTCGTTACTTCTTTATTTTGTAATTTGTATCCCCAAAAGAGTTTCAAACCTGACCATACGCTGCCTTTTCTATGCAATATGAAATCGCGAGGTAAACTGAAAGTAGCAGAAATAGAAAAGTTGTTAAGGACATGCTGCATTCATAAACCCTGACCAACGACATTCTCGATGTGAAACACAAGTCCTACGTGACTCCACCGTCTCATTAAGGCAACTCCACGACCGTTTCTCCAAGCTTGCTTGACTTACGAACAACTTTTATTACAAAAACGTGCCACCCTGACGTATGACCTACAATCATCGCTCCTCCTATCCCATCCACTTCAGCCATACTTGTGGCCAAATTTTCCTCAAACGTCACGATCAATCTCGACT
The DNA here is from genome assembly GCA_030522525.1 of Campopleginae sp. 14b. Lineage (NCBI taxonomy): Eukaryota > Metazoa > Arthropoda > Insecta > Hymenoptera > Ichneumonidae > Campopleginae sp. 14b. The sequence continues at coordinate 116,954 of JAPYYS010000221.1, forward strand.
TCACGCTTCTCTCAGACAGTATGTGTTTGGGTTTCTTCCTTTCTCAACCATTTTTCATCCCTTAATGACTCCCTCGATGGGTACTGTCATTGGATCAACATGGTAAATGATCCTAACCAGTTCTCTCAATCCACCACAGATTCTCCGCTTTATTTTTTATTAATGGACGTTCCTGCTAGTTAACGGTTCTCGAACTTACCACCACAAATCCATCGAAGAGATATTCAATTAGACAAGTTAAATAACAGGAGTTGATTATTAATGAATAAACAAAGGAGGGATGAATAAATTAATTTTACAGTTTTAGTGACCTCGTCCATGGGGTTGATATGTAAAAATTTTCGAAATCGTTGGCTTTGAACAATACTCGTCAATTTATTAATGAATAAGTTTATGCGTTGAAAAAGAGGCTTAAACTTTTTTCTACTTTGCGTGGCACTAGCTCAAGGAACCCCTCGAGCAAAAATTAGCACTACATATTCGAATAGCCCATATGGAGATGCTGGTATGAGGGAAAAACCGAGCGCACACCTAATATCCACTTGGTGTAATGATGGGCAAACGGTATGGAAGCTTTCCCATTAGTCACTGTCCCGGACAGAAGTAAGCGTCAAGGAAAATCGATCCCTTGCGTGTAATTTCTGCCTTTTCTCCAAGCAATCTCCCTTTGGCTTTTTTCCATCATCAATTTTTACTTTGAACCCCTGCCGGCTCTTGAAGGAGCAGAGGAAATTCGTCGAGCTCGCAAGCCATGAAGAATCGAAGAATCGATCCGCCACTTAGCCCAACCGGTCAGTTTTCCGTTATTGAGATCTTATGGTAACTTTAGGGGATCCAGAATATATCACGAGCCACGATTATTCATGCTACGTCTCCTGCACACAAGGGTGGATCCTTCGAAGGAGTAGGGAATGATAAAAAGTCTGAACGATCAGAAGTGTGTCTGCTATTTTTTGCACATGACGCAAGCTTCATCGCATTCACGTGACTCAATTGTAACCAATCGAGATCTTAATTTCCTCAAAGTCTTGATGATAGTCTCGACGATGAACCATCGACTACTTTTTTTCGAAATCGACACTTAACGCACTCTCTTTCTTATTTCAACCGTAATCCCTGTCCCTCACGATTTTCAAGGCTCTTGATGACTCGTTAGACTTTCAAGACTTGACGTTACTCGGTACCAATCGGATTTCAGTTTATCTCTAAAGGACACGCGCTCCAACAAGTATTAGATGGGAAATAGTGTTTTCTAAAGGGTGGGGAATTTGTGTATAAGTATATTTAATACATAGGTGTTTGGTAGGACGTTGCTCGAGGTCTTTCGACGAGCGAGATATCCTCTCTTGCTTTCCTCATTCCATCCCACTCATCTTCGCTCATCATCTCTCGCCAGACATGGCAGAGCAGATATATATGTGTATCTATATATTTATAAATATGAATTCTATGTATATAAACGATAGGATGGGATAGAGGAGCGTATACCACGAGGCTCCTCGGGTATAGGTAGCTAACTCATAACTACGTCACATCCTGCAGGTAATTGAAAACGTTATCTCGCACCCGGTTGCTCCCCATCCTTTCCTGTTCCCTCCACGGTTTACTCACACATTTATATGTACATATAGGTATACATATACATGTATATGTATATTTGAGTCTCCTTCTGAAATCGCTGTACCAGCGGAGAGAGAGAGTAAAAGAAAAGTTTCTGCCATGGCTTGAGGGTACTTCTCCGATGCCCAGAATGAGGGGGTTGGTAATTAACACCCCCACTCAGCCAGCCAGCTAACCAAGTACCCATGGTCTGATCTATATTTCCTTCGTTCTCTCCCTCTCGCTCCATCCCTCAACCCCTTTTTCTCTCTTGTGGTTGGATAACTCGTTGGAAAACTGGAGAAAAACTGACCATGAGGCAGACTTTCACAAGCTCCCCTCTAATGCCCTCCCTGCGTCGCTACATTCGAGCACTCACTCCCACTTGATCCAGCTTTCACTTCATTTCTGTATAACAGCTTTATACTTGACTCCATCTACTGCATCTTGCCTTTTTCTCCTTCCCAGTCTCATTCACTGTATCCTATATACGAATGGCAAAGAAACAGGAGAAGGAGGAGCCCGGCGAGAGTTCGTAACCGCAAGTTGTGTTCGAGAGAAAATGAGCTCAGGACTTCGTTTCGTTTTCACAAAGTTCTAGAGTGTTTGGCGAGACTCGATGGGAGCAACAGAGAGGGCAACGTTCGAGAGAATAAGAAGTATACAGAGAAGGAGAGAGAAAGAGAGAGAGAGAGAGAGAGAGAGAGAGAGAGAGAGAGAGAGAGAGAGAGGAACGTGAGCCACCAGCTGAGCTATTATAGAAGCAGAAGAGAGAAAGAGAGGGAGAGAGGAGATGGATGAAACGGGGATGGGGCTTGAGATGGAGAAAGCGTGGATTGAAGTTCATTGTATGGGCCCAGATTACTGCTTCGTACAACAGCAATCTGGCCTCGCAAACTGGCAAACTATCACGAGTCAAAGAGGCCACCAGAAACGCTAAGAGAGCAAGTGGAAGCACTGCTGTAGTTCGGCCATCTAAGGGATGAAACAGCCAGATGATTAAGATAGAGAGAGAAAGAGAAAGAAAGGTGCTCCTCCAAAGGAATCGATATCCACTTCCGGCCAACGAAAGCTTCTTTGTTCATGGCCAAACAACAGCCAAACTGAGAGAAAACAGATAAATTGCCAATGTCAGCGTGCTCAATGATGATTTTCTCTTCATGTAGAACTTGTTTCAAAGCAACAGACTTCCCTAGTAATGAGTTATTTGTCTTTAATCCTTAGATTACTCGAATTTCTCCCTTATTCTGTATCTGTTATTGACAAGAGCAATGAAACACTGTTTCCTCACTGGAGTTTCTCCTTCTCTCACGAAATATTCAACTGACAAGAGGATCCGCCTTATTCCTCAGAATTTCAAACACCAAACCGTTGTTTTTGGATGATATTTGAGTTTGTTCATTGCTGCGTCTTCGAAAAAAGCACAGCGCGTAAGAATTTATATTTTCAGTCAATTTTCAGTTTTCAGGCAGAGGCCTTTTTGTGCTTTTTTTTTTGTATATATAGACGATCCTTTCAGCCGTAGTATAAAGAATGGAGGCGCAGAGGAGATGCAAAATCGGAACGAGTCGCTACCAAATTTTTTTTTTGCCCCGTTCCTTTTGTTCCTATCATTTTCTCGTTCCTACTTTTCGGTGTATTCCCTAGGTGGTGGTAATTTCACGGCGACTAACTCTGGGATGCATTTTATCCGGGGGTTTAATGCGGCGCTACTCTCGAAAAGGAAATAAATCAGTAGCGTTGGTCGCAACCGCAAGCTACTGAACCAACATCGCGCAACTCCAGGTTTCTAAATCGCCTCCGCACTTTTTTTTTTTCGCTACCATGCGTTCCGGAAATCATCCCTCGAGCGTCGAGAACGAAATCCAGCGTAAGCCTTTTGTATGAACAAAATTACGAATTTTTCATGTTGAACAAGGATTTTGTACTATCACAAGTATCATTTTTTTTTCACGGTTCATTGCAGAGTAAAATTGCATGATAAATGCGTCCTAATCGAATATGATCCACGCTTTTAAAATTTAATAGGAAATAAAATTGTTACGAATACAAATGACGATTTGAATGATGAGAAACTGTACGCAGTGACAAAAATATAGTTACAAAATGACATATAAAATATTGCCATATTAATAATTGTTAAAATATTGCACCGGCGCCGACCTCCTGAGAAATTTATTGCAATTTTACGTTCATAGTAACGGCTATAAAAAATAAAACAAAAAATGTTGGTGTCTTAATTCACATGCTGAAAATTTGAGCGTGGCAAAATGTCTGTTTGTTTCCATTTACTCCGTTTCTCTTCTTTCTTGATGACGACGCGCGTGTATGGAGTATAGAGATTCGTCAAGTCGATGTAGTTGAAAGCAATACAAGCGTAGTTGAGGCGAAGTAAGGTAAAGTAGGTAGGTCGTTTCATTGTGCATCGTGCTCATATAGTTCTGACTGTAGAGACCGCCGTGCGGTCTCTCTTGCTAGTTCTCGTCCGACCTCCATGCAACAACACACATCGGGGTAATTACCTTTGTCCGACGTACAAATTGCGGTTCGTACCTCGACCTCTGTATACGAGATCTCACTAACCGACACTTCTGATGCGCCCGCTCTCGTTTTTCAACTCCACCCTTCCTCCTTTTTTCCTTCGCCTTCTCTCCGCGTCGAATTATATTCCTCAATTTCATTTTCGCATCGAGCCTTTAACTCTCCTCATTATTCCACAGAAGGTCACGATGAAAAAAAAGTTCATCCCCCGAAAATAGCACGAAAATTGCAACTTTAAACGAAATTAAACATTTCATCGTAAAAAATGTTTGCAATTCGGAACAGAAAATAATTATCAATTAGCCACTTTTTCAGATCCAACAATATTCATACAACAATGCCCGGCATGTTGATAATTAGAAAAAATACAAATATTTCCATTGGAAAAAGAATAAGTTGAAATTTCAAAAAAGTTAATCGTGCTTTTTCGTGTTTCAGGCCACTGGCCATTTTTGGTGGAGGTTGGCGTGAGCTGTGAGAGCAAAATTGAGGGGAAATGTAATTCAGAAATTTGGACGCCCTGGAGAGCAAATGCTCTTCCGGTAGGAGACTCGAGCTTGAGATTTTGTGGGGCAAATTTCGTCACGTTCAGGAGGGATGTGTTTTCGAGTGTTCCAAAGCCCATAACATAAAAATAAATAGAATGGAGGCTGGATGAGAACGTGTGTATTTGGGTGTGTGCGTGTGTGTATGTGTGACTGCGATGAAGAGACAGAATGAATGAATACATTTAGAGGGAGAGAGAGAGAAAAAGAGAGAGAGAGAGAGAGAGAGAGAGAGAGAGAGAGAGAGAGAGAGAGAGAGAGAGGGAGGACGAAGAGTGTATGAGGTAAAAGAGGATTTTTACCTTCTCTACTTCTCTTGTTTCTCTCCTCCCGTTCTCGCTTTCTGTTCCTCTCTTCGTTAAGCAGGATCTGCATATTTAGCTAAGGGTCGCGTCGTGGCCATTGGAATTGCAAAATCGCAAATTGGACTTGTTCGAGTCGTCCGCTCCAGAGCTGAGAGAAATAGAGATAGCGAACGGAAGAGAGAAAGGGGAATTTAGCTCGTTGTTCTATATAAATAATTCGCACAGCGAGATAGCTCTCTCACAGGCCAACCTCGATGAAGCGACGAGCTCAAAGTTTTCGAATTAACTGCACCAGCTCTCTCTTTCTCTCTCTCTCATATGCTGGTTCGCTCTTTCGATCTTATATATTATAAGGGTGTGCGTGTAAAGGGAGGAAATAATATTCCGCTCTCGATGCAGTGAGGATACGAAGCGGCTATATATAACAGAAGAGATTAATGAGATTGAGATATTAATGGTAGACTATCTGCAATTCAATACACGAGAATCCTACCAACCCTATTCCCATGTGATTAAGTTTTCGTTCTATTTTTGAGTTATTTTCATTTCATTCAATTGAGAGCATTGTTTTTCAACGTGGAGGTAGAAGTTTTGACGAATCAATGAGACGCTACTCATTGGAGTAAATTCCATTGAACTGACAATCGAGGATTGAAACTAGAAAATGCAAGGGCATCATCGAAGAAGGGAAAATGAAGTGATTTTCGAAATCTGATAAAATTTCACAACTCTATGAGTCATCGGCGACAAGGACTGAAAAGATTTTACGAATCAATTGACTCGTTTTGTCTCTCGGAAGAAAATTCCCTTAAGTAATTGAAACGATTGCAGCTCCCCTTTTTCTACAAGGGAATTTCGCCTCAGGATATCAAACTGTTCTCCCTTTCTTCCTCTTACTCGCTCCCTTCAAAGTTCCGGTGACACGGTCGGGGGTGTTTGAGAAAATAAATTGCGGGCTCGTGCCAATACGGCCCTCATACACGAATAGCCGATCGCGTTTGTAAATCCCACGCAGATACTTCTCCCGCTTTTCCAACGATGTGCTGCTCGAATGATTATCATGAAAGGGGGTTGAATGGAGGACGAGGGAGAGTGATTTTTTCACAGAAATTTCCAACTTTTTGGGAGCCTGCAGTAAAGAGATGTGCTTTTTCCAAGTTTTATAATCTTTGCTTGTAATCCCGTCTTCTACGAAGAAAAGCTCGCTACAATAATGTAATCTTCAAGTTTTCGGACAACATCTTCATGAATATCACAATCCGAAATCGCCAAGAAACGCAGAACGAGAAAGCTTAAAGGAAAAGCTTAGGAGCCTGCGAGGAGGGAGATCCAAAGGCGAATAAAGAGGAACGCAGGGAAGAATGAGGGTTGCTAATGCAAATGGAAAGTTATGCCGCAAAAAAACGAATATTGAATCACCAGCCGGTCCAGAGTATATACTCACGTACTCAGAATATATGGTATCGATATATCTAGACTATGGGTGTATATGTATGTGTAGGATCTTGGGTGGATCTATAGGGGTTGAGAACGCGGCCTTATAGGCTTCTATGGCATTTTTTTTTTCATCTATTTCACCACTCCTCTTGCTATTTGGCTTCTTTCGCCAGGGGTTCGATGCTGCTTGCTTTTCATCCTCCGAGTCTCAACGTCATCACCAGGAACCGTTTTTCAAGACTTTTCCAACTATTTCTCTTCTACACTTGAATTTTCTCATATGTATGCCGCGCCTCTATGTAACGTGGACAGACACAAGCATTCACAATGATCTTCCTTTTTTTTTTCTAGTTTTGCTTCCCGAAATTTGTTCACTCCCTTGAACCTCGAGCACGTTTTTCCTTTTCATTTTTCAAAGTTCGCCCAACGAATCCTCATATCTTGTTAGCATACGGGACTTTCCAAGCTGAATCGACTGGGTCTCGAGCGATTTTTGGTTTTCCTATTTCTCGTGGCCTCCCTTTTTTTTCCATTTCGACAAAAAAAAAAATCACGGCAATAGTGGAAATATCTTTTCGGGCGAAAAAGCTTCATGTAGGAATAAACAAATATGTATTATGGGCATGTGAATCACGTGTGTAGATATTATATCAATATGTATCTAAAAGAGAATACAGCGTGGTTCAGAAAAAAAAATTAAAATGAAGAACCAACGTCATATCTTTTTGGCAACCAAGAGCCAAGTTTATTCAATGAATTAAGTATTCAATCGGAAACCACCTCAAGAGCTCTCCGACCTACGCGCTCCAATTTTTACTTGCTACATTACGAACTCCCTCGGGCAGAAGGAGGATGAAAATATAAGAAATGTACGTATACGAACATCACTCGAGGGGAGGGGATGAAGATTGTCTTCACGAACAATTGAGAAAAACAAACGCATTCATCTTAAAACATATACCGTGCGTATATATTTTTATGATTTTCATTCGTCTTAGTGAACTTACAGCCATATTTTATGCATTTGTTCTTGACAAGTGGCATCCTTTCCACAAATTCAACTGACTCTGTTCTACATCCCACGAGTCTTTTTTTGTCAAATTGAAAAAACGAACAGAAAATCTCGATGAATCGTTACGAGTTTGATCGACCGGCTCTGAAACGGAAATTCCTTCCGCGCCTGTAATCATCGTTCTGAATATAAATTGTGCCCCTTCTCAACGCCAGAATTTTTCTAGGGACACCGAAGACCAATGGAATGTTCGTTCGAGAAGTTGAATGTGCGAGTATTTGAGGGCGGAAAGAGAGAGAGAGAGAGAGAGCAAAAGAGGCAAAAACTATAGGGGAAAAAAGCACACACAGTGGGTCGCAGACGAAGCAAACGTTTGCCTGGCCGGTTTGCAGCTTCGCGAAACTGTGAATAATGGACACCGGAGTTTGATAAGGGTTAGTCGATGAATTTTCAAATACATTCACGCAGGCAACTGAATTGGTATAGGCGTAGTATTATACATAGAAACGTATTTTAGAAGGTTGCGTGTACACGAAGGCCCAAGCAGCCCCGATTCGTAGCGGAGGGGTGAGAAGAAGGCTGGGGTTTGAAGCTACCGAATTATTTATCGACGAAACGTTCGTGGTCGGGCGCGAGCTCGAAAATGTCTCTCGCCAACTGAGAGCGAGAGATACAGCGATATCGAGCAAGAGAGAGAGGCTGATTTTGTTTGTTGCGCTGTGCCATCTATCTATTCATCCCTCCCGACAAACCCACGCCCTTTCCCGTCAGCCATACACATCCTTTTCAATCTCGGTCCATCACTTTTTCCCATAACGAGAAGAAGAGAGACACGTGGTAAAATGAGGAAAAAAAAACTTCAAGTATTTTGATTCTTTCAAACAATTTCGTGCATCTTACCGATTCGGGTTGTTCAAAATGAAGCGAAGCAGTTAACGCGAATGTTGATGTGGACATTAGCGCAGCCTCGACGATATTTCCGAGGAGGTCTTCTCAATTAAGCACCGAAATGAAAAATACTTAAGCGGCTTGACGTGTTCCAACTTTTTATCGTTATGATTCGAAAAACCCTGGTCCATATTTTTGCTGGCATGAAGATTTTGTCGGCGGTCCTATAGTTGATGAATAAAATTTACTCAATGATTCCCCTGCATTTCGAATCCACCACACTGTATATATCATTTATTCTCTTTTTATCTGTACGATGGGCAAAGCTTCCAAAGCCATTAATGAGTCAATGAATTGGCCGGATACGGAGATTACGTTGGGAAATGGGCTGTGCATTCGATAAATCGTTGGAATTATTACCTCTGCTCGATGTGAATTCCGTACCAGGTTGACGATCCTGAATAATCTTCCTTTTTTTTTTTTTTTTTTTTAACATCCGAGCATATTGTCACGAGTCGATTCATTCTTCAAATCGTTTGAGCGAAGAGCGACTTTGCAGGAACATGTTGTAATATTTTGCTGCATTATTTTCAGGCTTGGAAAATCGGTGAAAATAAGAGGAGGACTTTTTTTTTTGGACTAGAAGTCATGCCGGCGCCCATTGTGTACAGGAAATGTTCGTATATCTTCATACAGATGTATGATTAAAGCTCGGTTCGTGCTGGAGAATATCTCACCCACGCACAGGCGAAAAAAAAAAATAACGTGGCGCTTTTCCGCTAATATTTCATCGCGCAGCGCCTTCTATGTAGGCGTTAGGGACGCTGGGTCCCAGCAGCCATTTTGCTTCCGGTGGCCGGTTTTGGTGGACTGGAAGTGCTGCCGGAAGTGGCGCGACAAAGCGACCTCGGGTAGAAAAAAAATGACAAAACCATGAAGCTTTGGATAAACCTCGGTGACGTGGTGAAAAAAGAATGAAAAAACGTACATCGTTCGAAAGATACGATATTTTTTCATCCCCTAGTGAGAAAATAGTGATTTATCGATACCAAAGCCTGCAGAACTGAAAAAAAGACCATGAATGCGAAAAAAAAACATGTACTTCGAAATAAATGCAATTTATTTTTTAATTTCACCGAATCGTTAATAAATAATTGACCAAATGGTTATTCAACGAATCGTAGAGCTATATATTTTGACGTTAAACACTTTCCTGGAATGTTTCCCCGTATGATAAACGAATTTATGTAGGAAACTGGTGACCCTTCAGAGAAGAACGATAACTACAAGGGCAAAACCCCTCCGAATCGTTGATTAAATTGAGTTAAAGTAATTTGTACGAATCAACGATTGAATTCGATTTGCTATTAAGGGATGAAGAGATACGATAATTCCTGGATGTTTTATTGGGCCAAAATGGAAGGGTAGAATAGGGTGAAAGGATTTGACGTTAAATTCGTCAAACCGGAAATTTGTAAACGAATGGGGTTGCGATGTAGGATGGTAAACAGAGGCAAAAACGAAGGAGATGAGTTTATCATTTGTGAAATCAAATAAGCCGAGTGCAGTTTACTGGGGGGGTATTTTTCGATGAGCTTCGATAAGAGCCCGAAGAACATCAAAATTTCGTCTTCCGGCCGATACGGAATGGGGATGAAGGAGGGCGGCTATATGCTCGATCGTTATTTCTCCAAATTTTGTACGTGTCCGTTCCACCCTCTGTGTTCAATAGGCTCGAAGGATATTCCATGGAATACGCCTCCTCATATCGGAGGGAGAAAAACGAGCTATGCCAGACTATTGGATTTTAACCTTATCTGTAGCTAACTGGTAATTTACACGTAACGGCGAATTCCGAAAGAACTATTTTCCGCCAGCCAAACGGAACAACCGAAAATTTCCGAACACACATTTCTATACGAGGCTCGGCAATAAACAAGGAGTGAGAAATACAGCAAATATCGAATGGTAATAAAGTTCAGACAGGACGAAATATTGACCGAGAGGGTTATTGTGTTCCCTGTCGTTCACTAAAACAAATAAATTACGATCGAGATTGCAGATTTCATGCAAACATAATATTCGTCAAAGAAAGATAACTCTTAAGGACTCTGAATGACGGAGCGCAATCATTGCCGAAGAAAGACAAAAACAATTAAATGTTATGGACACAGTATGGATACTTTTCACGACTGTAAAAACTTGTCAGCGATCGTAAAGTCTTATTCTGAGACTGTGCAGTAGCAACGATAAAGCCAGATAAGCGCGGAATATCGAGTGATTTTAATCGAAGATAAACATAAAATAGTTTGAATGATATATCTATAGAGTAAGAAAGAAATATCGAGGTTCTGCGTAGTCGAGTAGAATTTCGAAAGTCGATAAAGCACAGGGGTTAATTGCCGAATGAAATTAAACAGCAGTTAAAGAGGTCTCTTTCGCCCGACTGCTGCTTTTCGAGTAATTATGAGAAGTTATAAGACGAAGAAGAGTCGGACTCGATGTATATTGCGACCCCGTCCCGAATTTCTTGTAAACTCCTTCCTTTGTCTGACTTACGAAAATAGATTCCGTCTCTTTCGCTCGCTCTCTCTCCCTCTTCGTCTTCAAATTCCACCCTCATTCGTTCCATCCCTTCATCGTCATTTGGTTGTCGTTTCTCGAGCAATTCTCCTCATCTTTTCCACTTCCGTCCATGAGATGCGGCACGAGTAGAAACTTATTCAGCCTCTAATATACAATCTCCCTTTTATTTTCAAGATTTGAGAGTTCCAAAAGTCTTCCTCAATACCTCTGTTCTCCAGGAGGATAAGACTCGTCGTATAACCTTAAGACCCTATACTGTACACACTGTGTCTTGCTTATGTATCCACAGAATCTACGGTCCGCTCCAATCAAAGTTAAAACGTCCTTCCTCGCTTCCTTTTTCGCTTCTCTTATTCTCTCTTCGCCCGTTACACAAGGGTTGAAACTGTCGTTGAGGTGGAAGAGTGACAAAGAAAGACTCAGTGGATAGTTAATTTTTAATGGGGCTGTTAAATGCAGGTTCTTATTCAACGTTTTGCCTGGTTCATGATATTCCTATTTTCGTCGCGCAGTTACGAGCGATTTTCAAAGACAATTTTCAAAGTTTGGTCAACGCCCTTTCCAGTTGTTTTCCTACACCATAAAACCGTTTTTTTTTTTCGTACGAAACTAATGGCAGTTGTAAGAGTGAACGTTTGCAAAATGGAGCACATTTTTTGGAGACTTTTTTCCGAGCGTGGAATTTTAGCCACTAACGACGCTGCAGTCCACTTGCCTTATCTTTATATGATTGTTGATTTTTCAAGACGATAGATTCATGAGATCTAGTGGACCATTCATTTTCAAGGGTCGATATTTTGTGAATTAAAGTTTACAAACTTTTTGTCGAGCGCAATGAATTTCTTTACTGTGGGAGTTTGAATGGCAAGCTTTTCGGATTGCAACTACGTTTTTTATGCCTGCCGTGCTGTAAAGAAAAAAAGGTCACCGTTCCATGGCCAACGTTATTCGAAAACAGTGCGAGTTTGAGAAACGATTCTCCTGGTACAGTGGCAAATAGAGTGGCGAAAGCACGCGATCGTAAACTTCGTAGCTAAGCGAGGGGGAAAGAGTGAAAAGACAGAATGAGAGAAAGAAATATATAAAAAGGGGGAGAGGTGAAAATGGATAGGGGAGGAACTACCTAGGGAGGAAAATATGAATGCGAAATGACCGAGCGTTTGATCAATCGAGGCTGATTCGCGAAAACATCAGCAAAACTCCAGGACAAATGTACAAGGTGATTCAAAACGAGAAATTGACAATTCAAGAGTTTCATGAAAATTTGGATTCAAAAAATTCGACACGGCGATGTTTTGTGAGACTAAGAAATCTCTTGACTTCAATAAAATTCTAAGCAGCAACGTATTTTGAGAATTTATTCGAAAACTTCGATTGAATAGTAAAAAAAAAAAAAGAAAAATTGAAAACATCGAGAATTATACGAAACCTATTAGCTTGGTCGGGGAAACAAAAGACATTGATAAAACCCGTTTGTTCTGAATGAGACTGTATATGAACATAGGAAGAGCTCTCAAAAGCGCACGAGACTGTCGCTTTCGTAGTAGAGGGTAAGTTGGCGCCAAACGGTCCTGTGGAATGTGCACGAAAATCTCACACGTATACGAAAGTCGAGGGTGAGCTAGGTTTCGAGTAGAAGGGGACGAGACGGTTGAACACACCCTGACGCGTTCGAACGGCAAATATTTGTTGGGCAAACATTCCAACTCGGTCTTGCTGGATTCGTGCGAAGCTTTACATTTTTTACTTGCAGTCATCACTTTTTTTTGTCTGCTTGTTTTTTTTTCTTCTACATTCTGATGGTATAAAATTGTGATTGAAAATGTTTTTTCCTTTTCATCAGTATTCTGGAGCTAAGCCCTTAAATGTGGACTATAAAAAAGGAAGAGATGTAAACAAAAATCGATTTTTGATGCTCTATTTGAATTTTTAGAGATTGTGACTGTGAAGGTCGAAAACTGTGGTGCATTTTTTCAAATTTTACAAAAATGCCGGTTCGACGGAAAAACGAGAAATCTAATACGATTTCTCATCAGAAATTCCACTCCAAGTTTAGGGTTTAAAAAAAATCATAGACAAACGTCTAATGACGGTTGTTGTAGCTTTCAAGAAAGTTAACCAGCTGCTGCTGCTGCTTCTGCTGCTTCTGTTACGTCTTTTTTTTCTTTCCTTTTATCCTACTTTTTCTTTATCTTGATTCTAAGCATGGTTGGTTACGAGGCAACATTGGCATTCGGGCAGTCTGTGCAGGGTGATTAGTGCGCTCATTACACCAAACTCTGTTGCCGGCAACATGTGACGCTAATGATGCCTGCATCTATCCAAGACCAACAGACAAAAGCAGCGAGACAAGCATTCCACCATTTGTGACATGCTGAGCCATTGCAAGCTCAGCTCGGCCTTGTTTCCCTCGCTGTTCGTTCAGATGAAAACCCAAAATTTCATCAATTATTCGTCGTTAGACGAGGACACGTCGTAAGACTTACGGAACGGAGTGACAAATTCGAATCTTGAACAACGCACGCGAGGACGTTATATTTTTTGATCGCCTCAAAATTTTTTTAAAACAAATAATTTCATCAATACTTGTGCAATTTTTTCATTTTTGTAACTTTTTTTCCGGATATTCCGAAAACATTTTCAAGCTGGAATTTCAAACAATAAAATAACATTTTGGAAATCGGTGAATCAATATCGGAAATTCTATTCAGTATTAGAATTCGCGTAACGAAAAGGGATCGTAGAAACGGACCATTGTGTTCATTGAATAATCGTCGAACGAGCTCGGGAATTCCGCAACATTGTTCACGGTAACTTCCTTCACGACCCTGTTATGAAACGCGTTCCACGTTCATATTGCTCTGGTAATACGGGACACTCGAAAATGGCTGCTTTATAGGTCGTTCGGCCTCGAATCGATGAGCCAGTTTACGTCATTGGATTATTTACTTTACAGTCGATTTATTAATTGGAAACGCATCACATGTAAAACGATTTTGCACGTGTAAATTGTACATTTATAAGCACTTTTCTCGCGGATCGTAGAAAGATTTACGATAATTCAATAAAAAAATTCCTCATTGCATGAACCACTGGCTAACCAAGTATTTGGATTTAGCATCCCCAGTTTTATAATTCTTTGTCAAACTTGATGATCGGATGATGAGAGAAAAAAGAATTGTAATTTTCCATCATTAGGTTGATCGTAAAATTCCTTCGTGTGATCGTTCAGTTTGAAATAAAAAGTTGAAGTGAAAAACGCATAGTCGTAACGGTGGGAATAACTCATGCTCCGCTTCTTTGAGAGCCTTCAACGTCACCGAAACGTAAGAGGAAATTAATAGATTGCTCAAATTTGAGTTCGCCTCGAGGGCTGAAATAAAGGAGCCCCATAAATTTTCTTTCTCCAGGTCGGCTATAACCCTCCGTCTTGCTCGCTGAAGAGAAAACGTTTCACTCTACGCCATAGCCGATTGCAGCCCGAGTAGTTGCCGCTTAACAACTGTTACTTGAATCCTTGGAATTCGTATGATCAATCGAATGAAATGTTTTGTAGATTCACGATCGGGAGATCGCGATGTAAATGAAATCCAAACAAAGGTATGGAAAATCTAAGACATTTCACAATCGGACTCGCTCCCGAGCCACCTTGAAAAAACGGACATTTATTGCTCCACTTTTCTTTTCAAAAACATTTCTATCTTCGCACGTTTCTCAATGAGACAAAATGCCTCTCAACATTCTGGATTTAATGGTCGTACATTTTCTAATTGCATTTTTCCTTATCACCATAAAAAATGGTGCTGACAGTGTTCCTAGTCGCCTTTCCGTTATCAACAGCTTTGTTCTCGTAAGGGTGGATGGGTCGGAAGAGAAAATGAGAGAGAGAGAGGGGGGGGGGGGCGGAGAAAAAAAACACGGAGAACAGAGGGAAGGGGAGAGCAAGGCGCGAGATAATGCTGGAGGGTATCATGAGCCCAGCAAAAGCCGAAAGACTTTATATACGATTTTCGTATAGATATATGTCCACCCTTGAATTATTATATACGTATATATACAGGTATAATATTTTAAGGGTGGAATGACGTATACATATGAATATATATGTAATCTTACACAAAATAAAAGCTCATAGACGAAGGGGGTTGTTGCAGGTTGTGCGAGGGTGAGTGTATGTGTATACCGGAATGAATAGCAACGTGAAAACAAAAGCACCGCCAGCACGGGGTTACAAATGGCGTGTATTCGGGACGGCATTGTTTTAAATGGCTGTCAGACGCCCGGAATTTATCCCGTTTTGCGAACGTGACAAGCGCAGCCAGGCCAGCCCGTTTTTCCCTCTCGTTTTTGTTTCAGTCTGCACGTATAAATGTGTACACAAAAACATTTCTATGAATGTTCATATTCATATTTATTAGAATGAGCAATAACATTACTTTTTTTCATAATTTTTCCGCCCATACTCCTGAGTCTGAAGCGTTGCGTATTGATGGAAGATAAATTGGGTTGAAACATCAGCATAATTGCTCACTATTCAGGCGGAATTGACCAATTTCACTTTTTTACCGAATCCTCTCCAAAGCTGTTTGAATTTACCTCTTCCTATCCATTTAATTTCAGTGGTAACCGGTTGACATCATTTGCTCAAAATAAATTCGATTTAAGCCCACGAAATGGAGTGAAAATTTTGTTTTTTCTTCGAACGAATAATCCCTATCTACAGTTACATTTTTTGAACAGTGCCGATTGGAGATCGGATTTCAGGTTTTTCAATAAGAGAGGATATTATGGTTTTTGAAAGATCAGACAAGGGCTGGCGGTGGAAAAAATCCTGAAGAGGATGGAAGGGAGGGATGAGGGGCAGGGGGAAAGAGGAATGAAGGAAACGTCGTTTTCAGGTCGCGTTAATTCTTAATTTCTTAATTTCGAGTCTGCACCTTTAAGTACTGGTTGGTGGCTGAACCAAAAGGAAACTTCGGAAGCGGGAAAAAGAAAAGGAATGATGGGGAAAGAGAGGGAGAGCGAGAGGAGTGAGACACGAGAATTTAACCACCGGTCTTTCATTTTCTCTTTCCTTTCTACCCTTTCCGTCCTCCTCTTTCTCTTTCCACTATACTTCATCTTCCTGTACAAGATCGACGAGGAGAAAGAGAGAACTTGGAAGTTGAAAGCGAGTGCAATTAAGCTCTCTCTCCTGGTCGACAATTTCATCGTTTTTTTTTCATCCCCTTCTTCTCTCCATGGTCCCCGAATTACGACGTCGACCCATTCCACTATACTCTTTCCCTCTCTCTTTCTTTCTAGCTTGGCTCAAGGATCCATTCATTTTTCAAGTAACGTCGCTGCTGGATATCCACCCATCCAAGTTTTAAGCCGCCTGCTATATCCACTCAAGGCAGGCCAACCTGTATATATGCGTTTGTTAAGAATTCACTAAGGAAAGGGCGCAGGTTTAACGTCTACGAAGAAGCAATAAGGGTGCTCGAGACCTTATGCTAGAGGATAGTTTATCGATGTGTGTGTCGATGTGTATGAACGAGGCGCAGAGTCCTCACTCCTTATACGTTCATTCCTTGCCAGAAGAGCTTTCCTGTACGGCTACGAGGGCCTCAAGAATCTGCTACGGTTGCCTCACACCCTTCCCTTCATCCCCGAGCAACCACCATCGTCAACTGGTTTGATGGTGGACGTTCCGGTATCCAGTAATTTATCGACGAAATTTGCATCGACAACGGCCATTACCTATGCGGGGGACCTTCCCTCCAAATCGAAAGCTGCACCCTCTGGGCTTTTCCATCCCTTTTACTCTTTCATCCTCTCATCCTTACCATAGCTTCTCGTCTTGGCATTACGTGCAAGATAGACTCTACAATTATTAGCAATCTATCGTTGGATTGGACCCAACCAAATGGCCTGTGAGATATATATAGTGAGCTTTTATCCCCCATCTTCGAGCTTTTAACCCCCACAAATTTTATCCTACCCCGAAATCGCTCCATATGCAAAAAGATTGTGAGTAAGTGATTCTATCATGAGAAACCACTTCCAGTAATTATTGATAAATCAAAAATGTCCAAAAACGAACTTCCCTTCCATGAATATCTCGAAAGATCCAGCATTGCAGAGAATTTCACCTGTTTACACAATCGGACTGGACGGAAATATCCACTGATGAGAAAGAAACCAATGATTACTGATAAGACAAAAACTATTTTCTTCTCGCTCGGGAAATCGAAAAAGCCCCTTTTACCTGATCCTGCTTCGCTATTCCACGCTCATTGATAAAGCAAGGGAATAGAGTTGCATTGGAGAATTAATTATATTCCCCTTCTATATAGACGTTCTGATCCCTTATAGAACACCCCCCCCCCCCCCTCATATACAATTTACCGTATCGACAAGTTCTCGACTCTTCGTTCTATATACCGACCGAATAACGACGAGAATAAATCCAACGCATTAGTGTCGCAATGCCATTAACTTTATCAGGCGAAAGAGAATACGGCAGTTGATCGATTTTGTGCGGGGAGTAGTCAGAGGGAGAAGTGAGAACATATCGAGATAGGAATCAAAAGGATCTCTCAGTTATTATACAAAAAGGAATGATGACAACGAGGCTTCACGACAACGAAACGCCAAGAAGAGATTGAGCCTCAAGACTTTGTATTTATGTACGAAATTTTATCACTATGTACAATTTCTCTCCTTTTATTTTTATTCCTCCCCGCTGTACTAAACCCAAGTCCGTGAAATCCTGAGCTTTTTCGTGTGATATAAAGCTGCGTAGAAGGACAATGGAGATTGAAAGAAAGAGTGAAAAGGAGATGACGGAGGAACGAGAGAGAAAGTGAACCGTTTTACTTTATCCCTATCTCTTTTTTTTGTATTCCATAATACAAAAAAAAAGATAGGGCTGGAGTTTGCTGATAATATCTTGCAATGTGGGTCAACCCCTCCGCCTTTTCCGTACTATCAGCTTTATTCCACCGAGATAACAAAAACTTCGAACCTTTTTCGTCTTCGCTAAAAAAAAAAAGAAAAAAAAAACGAAAAGACAACAATAACACAAATACGAAATTGTCGATGAAGATTTGTACAAACCCAAGCTGTCAAGAACGCCCTACGAACATCTTATCGATCGTATTTATTGCCCTGAAATTCCCAGTACTGAAACATTAAGGGTGAGTACAATTTGAACCCTCATGACGATCAGAAAACTCAAAATACATTATTTTCGTATCTCCAGAATAAATAAAATCTAATTATAATGGAAGCAGCAGCTATTATCAGAAAACTTTGGTATTAACGTATAGACACGGATAAATGTTTCGTCGTGCCTATCGATTCTACGGATCCCCTAATCGTCCGGATAGTTTGCTGGATAGTTCCTCCCAGCTTACCAAGGGACTATTTCACGTCCTTTATCCTATCTCCCTATCTCTAAGCTCGGAGGTATTTAGGTTTGTGTACATCAGCAACCCAGCGACATTTATGTTAACTTACAAATATATATATAAACGCACACAAACACATATATACCGTCGTATACATTTGTATGTATATATGAATTATGTTTGGAGCATTTCTCGTTTCGCCCTCATTTTGGCTCCTAGGCTAGCCCGTTTCCAGTTACAACCCAGTAACTTTCGTAGACTGAAAACTCAAGAGGAAGGATGAAGAGAGAGAGAGAGAGAGAGAGAGAGAGAGAGAGAGAGAGAGAGAGAGAGAAAGAGAGACAGAGAAGGCAAGAAGAGGCTTTACATCTCTGTATATATATTCGTACACATATATGTTCAGTTCCGGGGCTTGCAATCCGCCTACTACTTTCTCATCCAAAGTTTAACATCGACGAGACGGCCGAGTGATTAGGAATTTACGAGTGTGAGGACCAACCGCGTGACGAGGAGAAAAAAAGATAAAAAGTAGTTATACAATTTATCTATCGGTGTCAGAGAGAATTTCACAGGATTATACGACGATTGGTTCATTGGAACGACCCTGGCAAGTTATTTATGTTACTAGAAACAGCTAATTGCTCACACCGAACAAATGCAAATTGATTCCTTCGCTCTATTGAGCTTTCATATACAGACAATAATGCGAGCTGAACATTTTGTGGATATGAGAACTGAGGAAATTCGTCGCTTCCATTGTAGGGCATGCATGAAGGAACGAAGCTGAAATTAAGCAAATAATAAATAATTCTTTTTAGATTTGAAATTTTTTTAAATGTTTGATTTAGACGAAAAAACAGGAAGCTCGAAAGTAAAGGTTTAGTCACGGATTGTCGTTGATGCACGTCTAGCTGTTGGGCAAAAGCTTGAATGGAAGTTTAGATTTTGCGAGCTTGCACGACCAAACCATGCTTATTCGCATTTGCAATACAACGGGACAAATACGAACGAGCCATAACGAACGAATCAGAATTGACGAGCAAAAGCTTCGTCCAACCCATTTCATCGTGTGTCTCCAACCAGGGTGGCCATTCGCCGAGCATTTTCCATGGGAATTTAATGAGTACACTATGGTGATACGTTAAAGCATGATCGTCACAAGCATACTGTATTATTGCTGGGGATGATGGACGAACGCGAACATTTTCATTTTATTGAAAGTTGCCGGGGATCACGTAGGAGGGAACGAGACAGACAGAAGCGTGAGAAGGGGTAGCGGAAATGAGGGAGTGATCGTGTGGGAATGAATTTTAACGATTAAACTGAACGAGCTTTCCTAGTTAAATTTTTGTCACTCCAGAGTGGGCTTTTACGTGTGTTGAATTTTATGATCCCTCAAGAACGTCACTGTTAACACATGATTTATGTTAATACGTATGTATATATATATTTATATGTTCATTTAAATGCCCTGCTCATTTAGAATTTACCACGTCGTATCCATCGAGAATTTTAAGCACGCCACGTCAATAAATGCAACGTGCAAAAATTTGCTTGTCGATTTGTATTTTTACGATATTGCACTCGGAATTTTTAGTGATTTGGATGCTACATTTATTATATTTATACTTTGTGAGTACTTACCGGGCCGAACTGTTCGAAATAATTTTTGACGTCCTCCAGCGTCGTCGGAGCCGAAAGGCCGCCGACGAATATCTTCTTTGTCCTCGTCACCATCTGCAACACGGAAACGAATAGTTCATCAGATTATTTGTTAGATAAATCCAATAAAAAAAGGAAAAATGAAAACGCATCGATTTTTGATTCGGAAACGCGGTAATTGACTCGTAAGTTTCAACTGAAGCGATGAACAATTGATAACATTTTTTTGATCACTCTTTGAATCCTTTTGATTATTTTTTGCTGTAGCCAGACACTTTGTGGTTTTGCGATTTATGCAATTAATATAATGCGACAGCGTAATTATCCTGCGTACAGTCGGCAAGAGTGGGAAAGGGATAGAAGGAGAAGAACAGAAAGAGTCTCGGTTAGAGATGAAGGCGGATGATTCTCCCGAGAGGATGTGCGATAGAGTGGAAATTCAGACGAACGAGCCCTCGCTCTCGTATCTCGTCACAGTGGGGTTCTTCCTTCCTCGGAATTCCCCAACGAGATGGATGGAAAGAGTGGCTCTGGAAGAGCGAACAACCGCACGAGGCTCGACGAGAAAAACCATCCTGGGGGTGAACGTTTGTTCTCTCTGTCGGGGATTTTACGTACTCTCTTTTCCTCTCGTACGATTTTTTCGCTCCACGAAATCGCCGGTGGTGGAATACGAGAGAAATAAAAATAGAGGGACGCTTCGGGTGAGAAGGGAAGTGAGAAAAAGATGGAGGAATAGTACCTCTTGAAAAATGGCGACGCCAAGGACCGAAGAAATTGATAAGAAAACGTTGAATAAATTGTATGAAGTTGTCGTTGCGGAGGACGAGACGGTATAGAAATGGCGAAGGGGTTCAAATCCTCGCAACAAGTAATCAATCTACGTGTGTATACACATACATACATAAATATTGCATTATCATTTTTTCCCTATTTCTCAAAAAAAACCACATTATCGTTGTCCAAAAATTACAATTCAATTGGAACAGTCACAGTTTCAACCGTGACACCCTTCGACCGTTTTCCTGACTCATAATAATCTAGGGGAACGAAAAACAAATTGAAAATATGACAAAAATTAGTTTAGAATGAATTTGCAATTTTTTGCAATCAAGAGAAAAAGAACTTTTATAGCAACCGCATAATGTAGACGCTCTCGTCGACTTTTATTAAACACCCTCGATCTTTGGAAAACCAATACGAAGTTGAAGGGATGTATCTCGACGATAGAGAGCAAAGTCCGTAGTGCGAGTGTACAAAGTTCGTGGCCGTAAAAGCTGGTATTAGGGGTAGTTTGAAGCACGCTGAATACACCGACACACTCCCGTATACACTCATGTACACAGGAAGCTGTATGCTCAGGGTTTTGCGAGCGTTACTCAAGAATAAGGCGGAGGTTGGTAAAAAGCTTCGGGGGTGCTACTCTTCAGAACGGTGAGAAGGGGGCGGAAGCTTAAACCTATGGAGGAGTGCAAGGAGGTTGAAAAAAAAAGAAAAAAAAACCAGAAAGAAAAGGAGGAAAAATGTCGGAAAGCAAGCTCATGCGAGCAAGGAGTGTATGAAGAGGGGAAAAAGTGGAAAGAGGGGATGGAGGTAGAGAAAGGAATGAAGAGAACGCGGGGCCAGGCATGACTCTCGAGAAAACTCCACTTGCCTTTACGAGCTCTACGTGTGTACTTCTCGATAGTTGCCAAAGCTCCAACGTATCGAGTTTCCCTTTACGAAGGGCGCGTATATTACGCGAAGAGAAGGGGTTGGAACGTGGGTTTGGAAGGGGTTTCACAAACCTTTTTCCACTATAGGTCGAAAAAATGTGTTGTAACCGTCTCCACGCGAAGTTGACCCGAGGAAAAATTAAGAAAAAACTTGCCAGGTGCACGAGGAACAGGAGCGAAGGATCCAACCCCCGCCCTTCCTTTTCAATTTATAATCATTCGATATCGAAATTATATGTCAATACCGGTTATGGACGAACAACTGAAATAAAGAGAAAATAGGAAAAACGCCAGAAGGTGAAAAAATCTACGGGATTATCTGTAAGAACCTCTTCGAAAAATTGTTTTTTTCTCCGAGTCCTTGCTGAACGATAATGAGATTTTTTAGTATTTTTTTTTCGTCTGTTTTATACCATGGATGAGATCACGAAAGACAGGGAATTATTATTTTTTCGTACAAAGAAAGATAAAACAGGATAAGGCGGTAAAAAAATTGCCAGGTCAGCTGGATGGGAGATCGAATGAAGGAAAAGAGAAAGACTTGCTGCTGGGCGCTCGCCAGTTCGACCGAAATTTCGATAATGCGATCGTTTTATAATCCACCTCTCGAATCTCGTGAACCAGCATTTTCGATCCAGGATATAAATGTCAAGATAAAAGAAGGGATTCAACGATTTTGTCAAAGAGGGAAAGCGAGGGTGTAAAATCTATTGAGCTTGAATCTCCGTTATGGGGGAACGATTTTGTCCTTCCAGAGATTATTTCGTTCAATTCAACGCAGAAATGTTTCGACCAATACTTTAGTTAATTATTCAGCCCAACGGATAGCCTGTGGAACGGGAGACATGAGAAGCGATTTATTAACATTATCTCCATTGTTTCAATTCCACTCGCTCAATTTCCATTTTCTTCGATACGGTCCCGTTTTTCACATTTTAGAGAAAGCGACCGAATGAGGGTCCAACAAAACCTGGCCGTTGAGATATAATCAGCGCCAAAAACGTGGCGAATAGACCGAAGAAAAACGTTAATATGTAAACTACGGGGTGCGAAAAATTTGTGCTATAATTATATTATTATTTACGGGATATATTAAAAAATACTGAGCTCCCAATATTTATTCCGCTCTCAGTGTCAGAACCCTTTTGTACTTCCCCGATATTTTTGCTTCGAATTTGTGGCAAATCTTGAATAGAGAGTCTTGGATTTCTTTGGCTCGAGACTTTTAGCTCCTTTCTCATATATGAGCAATTGCAGTCGTCTTCATTCGAATAAGTAGTCATTTCTCTTTCGCGTTTCTCTCTCGGAGCTGCCCTTTATTCATTTCTCTTTTTATTTTTTCATTCCGTACCAACCCGAGAGATCGGAGACAAAACCATCCCGGAGTTTGCGATTTTTCTTTCCCAAAGAAAGTCTGCGGGAAATCTTGTCTCCCTTCTACGCTTTTCGTCTCGTTTTTTCTCCGTTTTGCTTGACGGATCCACGCTTGGAATAAAGGAGAAAAAAAAACACGAGAATTCGTTGACTCGCGCCAGTGAAGCCAGCTACTTTTCGAGGAGAACTCGAGGGAGGAGACTGGAAGAGACAAGAGGAAGGGGTGTGCTGGAGAACGAGAGTTTTAAATAAAAACTCAGCTAGATTGGGAGAAGGATAGAAAGAGAACGAAGAGTGAGAGAGAAAGACCGAGATATTTATTTAATTTTCGTGAAAATCCCAGTAGTCGCGATTTCATTTTCATCCCCCTGCTAACTCCGTACCTCTCCGCCCCTTTTTAAACCTGTAGACTTTATACACTTCGCTGATTAGCCGCATTTCCTATCCTTTTCTCCTTCCTTCTCTTTTCTTTCGTTATTCTTCTTTCGCATTTAAGAAGCAAGGATATTTTACTTTGCAAAACGCTAGTCTCGAGCCCTACGAAAGGAATTGAGAGTGAAAAAAAAAAACCAGAGTACGGAACGGAATGTAAAGAAAAAAATGTCTTTGTCGAGATTTTCGCTCAAGGCGAACGAGATATTGAACGAAAATTGGGCATCCTCGAGAGAGATGAATAATTTTAGAAGATTTTTTGAAATAATAACAAATTCCTCACGGAAGCAGCAGCCTATATGTATATAAATTATTAACGATACCAACGAAAACAATGGTCCATAAAGAATAAAATATAACGATAATAGCAATGCACAAAGAATTCGTTCAAGGGTGTAAACTGTGGAGGTAGAAGGAAAAGCGTAAAAAGACTCAGTGAGAAGATAAACAAAATAAAGATAAAAAATTGGAAGGCTAAATGGGCGAGGAAAGCTCGAAATTCCAATGAGAATTGCGATAAAGGGGTTGAAGGCTTTGAGCCTCGATATTCGAAGGGCTTGATGGGGAAAAGGGGAAACTTGTTGCCCGTTGGATTTGGACGACTCACTCTTCCACCAGTTGCCTTACTCGCTTGGGTTCGGGACAGAAATAAAAGACGTGAAAGGGAAGATAACGATTGCGGTATTGATCGACCTAATGATACAAAAAAGAATTATCTACGCACAGATGATAAAAATAACCAGAAAGATAATAAACTTATTACGAATAAGTAATCGGGTCCGCTTTTTTTTCCTTTCCTACCGGATCATCTTAATTTCAATTTCTCGTTTTTTGCTCATAGCGTGCACCGATGCCCGAAATTCTAAATACAATATTCGACACAATGAAGGGTAAAAGGACAATCCACATCCTGGTTCGTTGCGCATCAGATAAGAGCTAGAAACTTGACTTCCTCGAGCATCCCTGGCCACGCAGAAGAATAATCACTGACGTCGTTGTGCACTGAGCGAAACGGGCAAACGAGATATTCGCGGCTCAACAACGCATACAGACAAACCTACATGCACATACCTACTCAGGTACATACGTATTTAATATATGAAAAGAGAGGGAGAGAGCTCCACTTATTATGCTATGGCATTATGTAAATACCGGAAGGCTATTACAATTTTACAACTTACCGAGAGTAGCTTTGTAGTTTCATCGCCCGCAAGGGGGATGGCCAGACAAGCATCGCAGTATATATACGAAAACTCTCGGCAAAGAGGCGATATACAAGACTTCCTATATACACTCGTACTATGCTCGACACTCAACTCCATTTTTCTCGCATTCTCTTCTCACCCCTTCACCACCTTCGTATAATTTCATTTTTTACCCCCAAATAACCGGGACGACTTTATTTTTCATTTCTTTCAAGCTCGACGGTGCGAAAAATTATTTTCTTTTCCCTTCATATCGCTTTCACTTGCGATAACTTTAACTTAAGTACTCGCTGGAATTAGAATCAGGAAAAAATTTCGACATTGTATCGCGGTCATTTTGAACGCAATAGTTCAAGAAGATTCGCTTCGAAATGGAGTTGCGGAAGGGAGTCTCGATAAAATTTGGAGGTCAAACCTGGGGGAAATTGAAAGGGTTGACGTCGTATCGAATCGCATTGCACTCAACTTCTCTCGTCCCGAAATTGCAGGATGGAAGTTCACGAATCGTGGCAAGGACGCATACGTGCTGGCACGTTCGTTCTACCAAGATGCCTCGGAATTCGGTTGTGTAAAGGGCTAATGACGTCAACTTGGGGTCGAATACAATTTTTTTTTTTTTTCACCTCGGCAATAACAGGATTAGGGGTGGAAAAAGCAGGGAAAATCTGTGATGATACGATAAAGAATCTTCTTCCCATCTTAAATCTTGCGAAGCTGGCCGATGCTCCACGATTAATTCCCAATTCAATTCCAAAAGGAACCACCATACGATGAGATCAAATAAGAGGAGGAATCAGGCAGAGGGGACTGAGAGTATCAAATTACTCGATCGGCAGAGATATGAATACTGCGGGTGAATTTTTCTTTACCCTGATGAGAGAAATTCGAGCAGAATATGGAGTTGCATGATAGTTCAGAGTGAACTATGGAAAATATAGACCCGAGGAAAATGCTTATCATCCTGCTGGGTTACGAGCAGTTTGATCCCCAAACGATCTCTCTCCCTCCCACTCTCTATTTCCGTGTCTCACGCACGAAAAAAATCTTGAATCCACACCGGTCGTTGCTTTGCCCATTTTTCATGAACAATCCAGAGCTTATTTGTTTTCCCTGCCTCACATCTCGCCGAAGCAGACAATTTTCCGATATCTCTCTTGAGAATTTTCCCTTTATTTCGTCATTTTTTTGGAACAGATGGAAAAAGTTGAAAATTCGTGATAATTAGGGTTTTCAATCGCTTCTAGCCAATCAAAAACTCGCGATTTATCCTTCAAACATTTGCTTGGAAGAGTTCGGAACATTCGATCGAGAGATTCAAAAACCTTTTCACGCTTCGACTCGAGACCCTATACGTATCAGAAAAGCCATATATGCTGTGTTCAATTTTTCACATTCGAGTTTTCGGAAGTTGAAACAGCCAAAGTCATAAATAGTGGACGAAGGCTTCCCCGGACTGAAAGATATTTTCTTCGTGGGTTCAGGGTTCTTTTCTTTTGCTGGAGGAAACGGTCTCCAGGTTATCAGGAACTATTTTGGCCGAGAACCTCAGTTGACGTGGCTCGAAATGCCTTCGGGCCTTGCTATCGCACTGTCCGGTAGTTCTAACCCTTCCTCTTAAACCCTCATCCCTTAAATTTCATCCTCCGTTATCTTTCTCTCTGTTTTCCTCTTGTTCTCTTGTACACGAGCTCACCAAGAAGTCTCACTAATAACTCTCTTAAGGTACATATAAGTACATGAAATCTGCAAAGCTTCTTGTGCTTTTTGATCGTGTTTAGATGTAGTTGAGAAGCATTTCACCGAATCGGTAGCAACGAAGCAAAACTGACTAAAGATAATTGCAAGACCAGGACATAAACTCACACAAGAAAACGCTTTGTCGAGCTTCCCGACCCTACTATTACTCATGAAATCTACCGATTTTCCTTAAGGAAGGACAACGCCAATCCCTTTTTCTACCCTTGGGAAAAATAGCCCTCGAATCACACCCTCGAGACTGACGACAGAGCTTTCCTTTGCCTTCTTACGTACGAGGGAAACGAAACGTTCTGCATGTGTTCCTTTTTCGTACGAGATCGTCAAGATTTTCGATACAATCTGACAGATAAATTTTGGGAATTCCCGAGAGCTACGAGGGTCTGAATTTGCACAAAGATTGATTATAATCGAAAGTTTTTTTTGGCTGCGGAGAACGAACATCAAAACTTTCCGAATATATCGATCACCAAATTCTGTCCCATTGTGCTTACGTAGTAATGACGAACGACCAACAATTCAGAATCCCATATTTCCAAAATTTTCACGTTGTTCTCCATTAAGGCTCGATATTCCTGCGTGCATTTTCGAAATACATATTTAATTGAATTACGGAAACTCGCGCAACCATTGATAAAGTTCTAAATTACTCAATTTTTCAATACACAACTCCGGAGGCTGAAATATCTGGGAAATATTTGTTCGAAATATCGCGAAAGCATAGGTAAAAGATTGCCGTCCATTGCAGTTGGTAAAAAAAAACTAAAACCCCTGGGCCGATGGAAACCAGTTTTTTTTTCTCGAAACAGATTGAAGAGAATTGAGATTGAAATATCTTTCGGATGTAATCTCTCAATGGAATGAAGCATAGTCGAAAACTTCAACGAAAGGTGGGGTTTTCGAAATTTGGTAAACAATTAGGACATTGGAGATTTTTGAATGGACCCGAAAAACCGGTTATGAATCGAATCTCTATCCCATATGCAGCGACATGAAAAGAAAGCAGAGCAAAGAGAGATGGTGCGAGTACAAGAGTATAGTTTTGTTTTACATCTGCTCTGGGGAAGGCGTATAACGTTCCGCGACGCAATTTCGCAGTGTGCAAATGCGTAACGCGAGTGGTCTTATGCCCATCGTAGCGCGAATGGGTTTACGCTGGTGGTTCTCGCATTTCTCTCCCTTATACAAGTTCGTTCTTCTCTATCCTCCCTCTTACTTTTTGCGTCTCAAAGAAAATCTGCAACCGGCACCGTGACTCAAGGCTAACGAGAGTGTATAACCTGTTACCTCGACATGTTAAACGTGCATCTCACTGGAACGTTAAAAACCTCGGATTCTTCATTTTACGACATCCTAATCATTACGTCGAGACCAGAACCTCGCGTAATATTTGCTTTTTTCCACATGGAATGATATTTTTCTCATCATCACTGATTCGTTCAGTTTTCCAAGATTAGTTATTTTTCCAATAATGCAACATTTTCTCAATTTGCCAAAGTTTCATTCGGACGTTCATTCGGAACGTTTCCGTGCCCAATGATTTTCATTTCATTAATCACTACGATAATAATTTTCCTTCGAACCATCGACGCCGTTTCATCGACTGTCAAATAAACGTCGAATTAATGTATTCAACTGTCTAAAACAGAGAACAACCGATATCGGTCTTGTTGCCCGGGCCAACTAACCAACGACTCGATATTTTCATCGATGTTGTATATTATCCACAAACCTCCAACCATCCCGTTTGCTTATGCACTTTTTTGAAAGATGTTACGACGATGAAACGTCAAGCACAAAAGGCCGGGGGACTACATGTCGAGGAGACTTCACCGAATCGTTATAAGTGCTCGGAAAATGAATGAAAATTTGTATGCGACGATCAAATGCGAGCAGGATTTCCATGATTTTTTGTCCACATGATTATCGAATGATTATCGCTACGATCGATAATGATGATAATCGTGAATGAATGAAATAAATTAGTGAAATTATATATGAAAAAGCCGACGTATGAATAAACTTTGAAAAGATGATGTAAATTCGCTCAATATTTACTGGAATACGAAATATTCAAGGAAATGTTATACTATCATGAAATTTCATCGCCACGTTCGGGATAAGTAACAAAAAAAGAAAGGAGAAGCCGTTCGAGGATGCGACAGTGGTGTCAATTGAATTCATGGAATTCCATTTATATATATTCCCTTGAGGATAGCTAAAGTGCGTTACTCTGAGTAAATGTTGGAGAATTTCATTTTCGCAAAACGCTCAAGTTATGAATGTCAGAGAGATGGGGGAGTAAAGTAACACTCTCCACTCTGTTGGGTAGTATTGTATTTATTATGAGTGTGGATGAACCCTCCTTTTTCCAAATCAAACCCATTACAAGAGGTACGAAAGTGTCCGAAACGAGGCATTATCCCCAATATCCTTCGCTCCTTCTCTCTTTCTAGTCTTACATTTTCCGGTCTATAGATGAATATATACATATATTTTTGAAGAGATCGTTTGGTCTGTGGCGTTCGGGCCATCGCAATTCTGACTTAAACTGTTTGAGTTGCGACTTTATCGGATTACGACGGAATCCCAGCACGCTATATTACCAAGGGTGAGTAAACGAGACAGAGATGGAGGGTTGGAGTGGTGTGCCACGTTCATAATCGAGAGCCTCGGGGGTATTTTTAAGCCGAGGGGTAACATCAAAACTTTAGATAGAGCCACTTTTTCCCGGCCCTCCTTCTCAGCAAATAAATATTTTCGGGAATGCTATAAAAACTGATTTTGTTACTCGAAATATGTTTTTGTTGGTATCTTGAAAAAAAAAAAAAAAAATAGTCGTCGATTTAAACTATTCGCGCGGAGAACTACAATAAAAAGTAACAATAATATATTGATGACTTCTGATATTACATTGGAAGTCAGCCATTTTTAGGCGGTGTCGCCCGGGATTTCTCCCTTTATAGGAAAATATCTCGTAAAGAGTGGACAATAAAAATCGACCCTTTTTGCCTCGTGGACCGTTTAGATGTACCGACGTTTCCGATCTCTCCTGACAATTCTATATATCATCCGGTACAGCCAATGCTGCCATATCAACCCTTCGAAATATCTCTGCTCAGTCTTTTTTGCTCACTATATATTTCACTCGCTTGCTCTTGCAGTATATATTGGAAAATCACGCGTCACTCTTTAAAGCTTGAAGATAAAAGCTCCCTAGTAAGCGAAGTATGGATAAAAACGAAGAAAAGGGTTCTATAGAGATATATACGTAATATTCTCTGGGGAATGGCACGAGCCTGACGTTCACGAATCGAGCATCAGCTGCGCGTCTATATAAGTGAAGTTTCCCACACCCGTGTCTCGTCGCCCATTTTGTACGAGCTTTTCCTTTGATCCGCGTTAATGTCGGAGGATGATAGTTGAGCGTTTTCTCTTTCTCATTTTTTCTCTCTATTTTTATTATTCCATTTTTTACTTGTTTTTTGTTTTTCCTCTTTGCTTCTTTTTTATTTCGACTCGTTCACTCAGCACCGAGCTACATTCAATGCGAACGACCAGACCGCCACGGGATGTAGGCAGAAGAACGACAAAAAAAAAAGCTGTGCTCCATTTTTACCCACCGACGATATTTCTCTCGTCGAAAAAAATATTCAAAGGTCGCTGTTTCATTTTTGGTTTTTTTTTTTTTTCTCACAGAAATCCTATTCACCACCGTCAGACTCATACGCAACTCTACGCGTGAATTTCATGCGAACGCTGATCTCACGCCCAATCTCATTTTTCGTTACTGCAAAATAAAAAAATTTCTACTCGATTTTTGCGATACAAAAACTTCACAATATTTCGATGATGATCCATCGACATTCAATCAGTAATTAAAGGCACGAAGGACAATATTCGACGGTGATTTTTTAATCAATACATTAATTCGTGAACGCGCGTGAAAATGATAAATTTAGAGTCCCTTTTGAAACTCGCACAATTGATTTTAACACGTGCCAAAATGTACAAACCACTGATATTTATTTTCGTCACCCAACCGAGCGAAACGAGTCATAAAATTCATAGAGCTTGAAATTTGAGGGCAACCTCGATAGGGGCTAATTATTAATGTGACGGCCAGCAATATTTGGATATCGAGCCAACACCGTGCGCCAAGTCTCGAATTCATCCACCGAAATTGCGCAAACGAAAGAGATGAAGATATTCGTATGGGATATGGGATACATAAATGTTTCATTGAAAAAGGGGTAATTCCTATAGTGGGAGACTGGAATCGATGTTTTCACGTTGCATGATTCATGAATAGAGAAAATAGATCGTATACATTCGCATCCCATGGAGCAACGCCGTACGATGAAAACAGAGGAAAATTGTTGTGTGAGGCAAGGGCCAAAATGAGATTACGAACCCGTGAATTTGACTAGATAATGAATACATTGTCGTTTGGAATTATTAGAAGAAGAAATGTTTCATGTTTTGTTTCCAATATCGAACGAGGCTAACGACTTGTTGGCAATTCGGAATAAAAATTCAGTCCACAACCGCAAGTATTTTGCATGAAATGCTTCATTTACATTTGCGGATAATTCATATTTATGAAATGTTGCGCAGTCGTGTTAAACGTGCTAACAATGATTTCTCTCTCTCTCTCTCTCTCTCTCTCTCGCTCTCGCTCTTTTTTTCGAACAATACAATTTCGGACACACAATTCACTGAAGCTCTCTGTTCAACGATGTTTGGGTGGACTCTTTTTCAACAAGAGCTCGTTCTCGCTTCGTTATCGGGACTTTTACTCCGATGGTTAATCATATTATATTTTCTCGCGGTGTTACTAACTGTATTGGCACTCGTTTGGTAACATCGACCAGTAAAATTTGTTTGACACAACGAGCATGATAATTGGAGTGAGCCATTTTTATAAATGGACGAGACAGAGGGATCAAAGAAGTGGATCAATACGTCATGGCGAAGTGTTGAAAAGCGACCAGAATACTGCGAGGGTTTTTTTCAATTTACCTTCAAAAATTTCATGTCATTCATTGTAAAGTGCAATATTAAGCTATTCCGATAAAAAATCATGTAATCGTCGTCTGACCCACCACGAGCTATATCTACTTGGGAAATTCATTTTTCTTGATGGCTGTTTTCTCTAACAAATTCATGACGTAGGCTACGTTTTCTTCTGGACGTCAATCAAAAGCGATGAGTGGTTTAAATATAATTTGGGAAGTTAAAAAATGGAGAAATGGATCGCTGGAAAAATGTGGCTGTGACTTTATTTTCTTGGCTGCTCAATGATGCCAATTATTTAAAGAACACCGAGGAATCTGCTATCATCGATACAACTTGATAAAAATCGTTGTAAATAGAAAATCTTTCCTTCCAAGCGAGTGGAGAGAAAAGATTGAGATGGGAAAAGATTGGGTGGGCGATCAAGAGCCGAACCAAAGGGTAGGGTGAAAAACGACATCGATGAAACTGGACGAGAGCGCCTGGGAAAAAGAGAAATCGTGAAGGTTGTGGGATTGTTTGGGAGGGATAAGGATTTTCCTCTCGATCCTCGAGACTGGTAAAGGGTGGCGTGGAGCGAAGAAGCAAGAGAATAGACAGAATACAGGAGGGAAAGAGAAAAAGGACAGAGAGAATAAGAGGGAGAGAAAGAGAGAATGGGAAAACCGAATACCACCAAGCATGGAGCCTTGAAGAGGACCGAGAGTGGAGTTAACCTACTTCTGCATTTCGGTCGTTTATCAGTAGGATGAGGGCGCATAGAGGGATGAAAGCGATGTTCAGCCGAGAAAAGGGAACTTGCTGAAATTTTTCCGTTCCACTCGCTCATCCGCATGTGTTGAAAACTATGGGCTCTTTCACGTCAATTCAATAAGAAATGTATTTTAAATTTGTCCAATTTTTCATTGTTTCTCGTGCGACCGAGGAACTGCTGCAGATTTTAAATGTAATTTATTATTTTATATCCAGCGCTTACGATCATACGTAAGAACTTTTTACCTCCTGTTTTTTTTTTTTTTTATGAAGGAAAACAAGTTTTTCGAAAAATGCCCCGTCTTTTTGCTCATTTATCGAAACTCATACGCGTATTTGTAGAATCGAAAGTTCCCTCTGCGCCTCTGCGCGGGAGGTCCAAGACAAGCAGAAAGAGCGGAAAAGGAATAAAAATGGAGGAGGTAACGTACGAGTGCGATGGTAAGTGTACATCTGGAATACCATGAGCACCAATCTATAGAGCCATGTATAGCTATGAACTCGAACCATCCCATCGCTTCGATTTGAGAGGGTTTCGATGTAAACAAGACGAAGAGATTTCTCGCTCGCTCTGTTACTCTTCCCCTTTTTTTCTCTCTTTTTCGTAGAATCGAGAGGATCCGAATTCCTGTTTCGAACTTTTGCTATTTTTCACCATCGTGAATGATGAAAATCCTATCGTTTCACGCTTTCACTACACTCATTTTTATATGAGTCTTACTATTTCATTTGTAAACGTCAAATCCCAGTGCATGTGAAATTCCAAGAAGCAAAATATCAATAACGTTTTTAGACATTTTGTTTTTTAACGGTACAGTGACTCGAAATTTCGGCCTAATGCAATTTTTTGCTGGTGAAAAATGGAGCATGAAATCATGTTGTCTGTCAACGAAATTAAATGTTTTATCAGCAGTTAAATTGGAAATGCTGTGCAGGATGTCAGACGGAGCTTTTATCGACATCTGAAAATTGCCAAGTAAAAAAGTGGACAAAAAAAGGCACTAGCTACAATCTGTTTCAACGTCAGTTCCTTTTTTTTCTGTCTCGTTGTCTCTTCGATGCAAGTACTGATTACTCGGATTCGCACAGCCAGGCAACCGCGAGAAAACCGATTTTCTCCTTTAATCCCTGCGGTGAACCACCCTTCTATCCCATCTGGCTAGTGTGGGAGATATTTTCTCGTCTACTCGCGCGAAATATCGATCCCTATCCGTCTCCCGGTTCACCCGGTGATAGAACAACCTTCCGAGCAGCGAAATACCCAGATTTTTTTTTCTTCCAATTCAACTCTCATCGCATCAACTGCGAGGACCGCTGATTTCCAATACCATGGCAAGCAATTGTTGGGCATTTTTTATTCACTATTTTCAATCAGTTGTTTGCAATTTTTCAGAGCTTCCTGTTCTCGTGATTGCACAAAAAAAAATGAAATTTTTTAGCTCAGTCTTCGAATCCTCAAAATCGATCAAATAATCACATCAGATGACCTCTGCGAAGGATACTCGATTTCAGATGAACAACTACAGGGGAAACAAACAAAAAACATCTTCTGTCCTTAAGGTATGTAAATATATTGTATCCTTCGTACGTATCCTTCTGCGAGGAGATGGAATGAGAATGAATAAGGGGTTGCTAAGGGATATCCTATTTCCATTTATTCTCATCTCGTGCGTTCTCGACTCGCACTCTTTTCTCTATAGTGTTTCGTTCATCCTTAACGAGCTCTTCGCGAGTGGAAAAAGTCTCGTGTGAAAATGAAGAGAGAAATGAAGCCGGTAAGAAGAAGATTTCGGGCTCAACGATGAGCTACGTTGCGAGAAATAAATGAAAAAATAAATGAAAAAGAGGATGTAAAGAGAAAAAAAAGGGTATGAGGAAAAATAAAGATTTGAAAAATAAAATTGCTTCAACAGAAACATGACGAAGCCATCAGCCAAAAATGAAAACTGTCGCGACATGGAGAACAAGTCACTGCCTCGATCGGACAGCAATCCAAGTGGAAATGTCTCGTACCAGTCAGACGCAAATAAAAATAAACAAAAAACATTTGACACTTGTCGTTTTTATCGCCAGCAAGGAACCAAAGTTTCACCATTTTTCTATCGAATCGTTTAAAAAATGTTTCTTTTTCATTGACTTATTTTTCGATATTAAAAAAAACATGTAATTATTAATGCTCGGCAGAAGAACTGTGCCATGATTTATCGTCAGCTAGCAAAATGTACTCGAATACGAGACCCAAACGTTTGACATAGACCGTACCTTTTCAGAGGTGATTAGCGGTGTGATGTACGTGGTGACCGCCGTGGTGTAAGCCTTCGGCTGACAGTTGTTTTCTTGGTACTGAGTACCGTTCAAGTACCAATTAGTCGGCGTCGTTGCGAGGCCGACTAAACAATTCTCTCACTGTGCGAGAGAATCGTTACAAATTTGTTTAATTTGAATATTAATAACACGTTATTTAGATACGTATATCGATATATAAATTGAGTATTATATATACATATACATATATACGTATATATGTACTAGACAGAATTCACCTGTCGCTTCACTCGGATCACCTCACCTCAACAATGTCACGAAATATTCTCGTTCCAAATGACTATTTTGCGTACAGCTATAATAATTTTTCCGACCGGCAGAGGAAGAAAATTGAGAGCGTGTCAAATTTCTCAATCTATTCCGTCACTTGGTACCTTTGTTCATATGATTATTATAATATTTTCAATCACAATAGAAAGCACAGAGAAAAAAAACACATCGACGTGGACAATTACGAATCAGATTTTCACCGCACGATATTCCACACCTAAAATTCAGGTTTCCCGTGTTTTTTTTTTTTTTTTGTTATCCGTGTGTGTTAAATGGCGCGCGTGTGTGTGTTTTCTCTCAATTCTTGCCACGATCTTGTACGTATTCCTGTGCTCCGGATGAACGCACGTGTATGTCACCTCGTTTTTTTTCTCTCACACCCCTTTAACACTTTGCTATACTCACTGGTGTATATATGTACACGTGCATATATATATGAGTGTAAGTACGTCAAAACCCGATTTACACATGAATTTCGATGTAGTCTACGAGTTTGGTTATTAAATTTCGTCTCAACGGGAACCGAAAACTGTGACAAAAAATAACAACACGATTATACTTGTTTCGCGTTGTTAATTATTCGTTATGTTTATCTTCGATGAGCGTACAACGAATATTCTGATTACGTTCAGGGCACGCGTTGTTTTATACAGACACGCGCGCGCGCACACTGACACACATACGCGCACACGGGCACTTACTTTTGAAGGAAAGCAACAAGGAAAATTGAAAACTCGTGGTTAGTCGTGAGTCTCGCGATTCTCAAGCCGGTCGATTGAGACGAGGAATAGAGCCACTGCAACCGCGGATTTTTCAAGCCAAGTGCCCTCTCAGTTTTGATATATATTTATGTATGATTCGCTCGCTCGTCGATGACCTTTTCGTCGCGATAATTTATCGCGGCGGATTTGTACGAGGGGATTTTATTTAAATGAAAAACTTTCGCTCGAAGCGGCAAATCACGTGATTTGTTTGATTCTCTGAGGTTAAGATGATCCCGAATGAATATGAGAATCAGCGAAAATTCGCGCACATACACGAAAAAACACACGCGGGCGCGACAGGCCGACAATTGGAGAAATCGCGAGGTTACTTTCAACGAACGAGGGAGAGAGGGAGAGAGAGAGAGACAACGGATAGACGGAGTGTGTGTGAGAGAGAGAGAGAGAGAGAGAGAGAAAGATGGAGAGAGCGCGCGGACGAAGAAAAAAAGCGATCGGGCAGGTGGTCGTGCGTTTCTCTGTCCGGTTTTATATCGAGGTTTATAATAATGCTACGCGTTGTGGCGCCGAGAACGGAATGGGACGACCGTGGGATGCCCGGGCAGTTCGCCTGTAGCCGTCGAGAAGGGAGAGAGAGAGAGAGAGAGACGGCGAGCGAGAGATGGAGAGAGAAGGATGTTGAGAAGCGTGGGTGGAAGGGTAGGAGTCGGTTGTAGGGGTAGTTTTGCCCTTGTGAGCACGATAGAGCGAGCGAGAGAGAAGATACACAGCGATCTGCTATGAGGGGTGCGCGCGCGGGGATCAAGTTGCGAGTGGGGCAAACGTGTAAAGCTCAGGGGTAGCTCAGAAGGGGAAAGGAAGAGGGTGATGGGAGCGAGGAGAAAGCGCGAGCGAGACTCATCGACTCCCCACTACTTCTAGTCTCCCCTAACCATGTGTTACCGCACATGCGCTCGTCTCTCCAATCTTCACTCCCTCTACTTGGCGCGCTTCCTCCACTCAGGCGCTTTCCTCCTTTCCCTGCTTCCCACCACCCGATTTCGAGCGCTCCCGTGCTCACATCGCTTCTTCCTCCGTTCCTACGGATTTCTCCGTGCATTTATATACGTCTCTCTTCCTTTAGGCTTTCCCCTCTCCCTCCTTCTCTCGCACGATCTCACTCTCTCACCCTCGGCGTCACGACGTCCCGGTAGCAAAGAGGAGCGGAGAAGGAGGTGCAGCATTGGAGAGGGGCATGCGAGATTCGCGAAGGGAACCACCGCGGCCACCACCAACGAGCCAGGCGAGCAGCACCCGTGAGAGAGAGAGCGTTCCGACTCCCAGCCTGACATCGACCGAGTACGGGACACGCCAGTTCGTAGCCGACCCAACGGGAATACTTAATGCCCTGGCATTCCCTGCTGCGCTTCCTCTTCTCCTACTCTCGTTTCATCTCCATCCATCTCTCCCCCTCCCTCTTCTCCGCTCCTCTCTCTTTTTCTCACTCATCTCATCTCCGTTTCTCTCCACACCGTCCAAATACTTCTCCACGCTCTATCCCTCTCGCTTGCCACTCTTCCTTGACGCCGGGATAAAAGAAGTACGCTGCTCAAGCTTCGAGAAACCGAAAGAGCACCCCTGCATGGCTTTTATCCTCATGTGTATATGTATGTAAATGTCGAGTACCTAAAAGATAGATTTTGACTACTTCTTACACAATCCATCTATCAAGGTGTTTCAATTCATTTCATGCCACAGGATTCGATCGTGTTTACGTTTTCACGTGACAGTTAACCTTATTAGGTGTTTTGCTCGGGGCAAATTCCCAATGGCTATATAGTAACATTGAATCATCAATTCTTATTATCGCTTTTGTCAATAAACTATTCCTTCCGATGTCCTTTTCTCATCGTTGCAATTGGCTGGAACTCTTTTGCAATGAAAAAATGAATAAGAATGTTGTTAATCAACTCACTAATTTTTTACAATGCTGAGAATTGCACTGAGCAAGAGCAGAAAATAAGAAAACTGTTTCCGAGAGAAAAAAAAAAAACATGAACGTTTCGTGAGCCTGACTTTGAAAACGGTTCTGAGAGGTACAGAAACGGGTGGCGAGACTATTTATGAGGGTTGAATTCGTATCTGGGTTACCGTAGCCATGCATATGGTGTATCGCACGCAATTCTTCTTCTGCAAATCTTGCTTCTTTTTTAACTTCCTAACACATATATGCAGGTCTGACTATAAACGGAAAGCAGGACTTTTTCTACTGCTTCTGACTTCACCTTCTAGAAAAGATCTGTGCTTCGGACAGGACCCGTTGGAAAAATCGTTTGCAACGACCTCTGGCAGTTTTGTGTCACGTGACTGACCCTTAAACTGCAATCTTTTTTACCACTGGTAACTCTCCTCGATATTTTTGTGAATCTTATCAGCCGACGGTTGCGGCAGCTGTCAAAAATATCCCGAAAGTCCTGTCAAAGATACAGTCCTTTTTCGTATCTCCCTTGTACGGGAAATCTCGATTCCTGGCCAGATAAATATACATCTATACGATTTAACGGAAAGACCCGAGAAGGGAATCTGTGGCTTTTCTTTTGGTATAACCAAATAACGACTTTCTCTACTGAGAGACCGTCCTCGCATATTCTTAAGCTCACCAAATTTCTATATATGAGTTTTTCTGCCTCGCTGTGTTGTCTGGCTCGTGGCCAGTCTCCGGATCGGTGTGAACGTATTCCTACGTTTAACGCAAAAGTACTACCCCTTTTACTTCTCTCTCGTACCAAGTTGCACACGTTTCAAAGGATCGACAAACTGGTGCTTGAAAATTGCTACCTCGTCAATGTGTGAGTCTATGTGCTGCATGCAGGAAAAAGAGAGGAGCTGGCTCGAAGGGAGGACCTAACCCAGAAAAGATTTTCATTGAGCAACATGGCATGAAACTGGCCACGAGCCAATACTACGATGCTATTCTGCTCGTCTTGCCGTTTTATCATTTACATATATACGTATATAATATCGACAGAAATACGGATAGGCAAAATCTTGCTTCACAGTTCATGCTTGTACTTTCTCGGACGACATCCTCAAATGGTCAATCAATATTCAGTTCTTTACTGTTACAAAACAATCGGTCTTTACCAGAATTAATTCCCATCGTCTCACGGATCGTTATATGAAAAATTTCAACACTTTAACGAACTTTTCTCGAGCAAATACTTTTTTCTCAATTTTTCATTCACGAATTATCATCGAAAAATGTATTTTTCAAGCGATCGAAAAATTACCCGCAGCTCCACGAGTTTTTATGCTTGATATTGATAATCACACTAATACTGGGCTACTTTCGGTTACTGAAAGCTGTGACAGTTTTTTCCTGGGTCAAAGTGACCCGTCGATAGTTATCGAGCTTCCTTCCGAGTTCAGCTCGGATCAAAATTACCGAATAGTAGAGACGGAATAAAACTCCGGTATCAGGGATTATAATTATCATTGGTGACTGATCGCGAAAGGGGATACTTTTTCCATCATCTCTAAAAACGTTACAGCAGGGAAGAGGAATGTCTCGATACATTTTTTTTCGATAAGGGCTAGGGAGAATGAATTCGTTATTTTTATTTCTTTTTTTTGAATAAATTGTTCAACGAATAATCCGTCGCATGGGGTTGACCCTGTCCTGACCTCGTTAAATAAAAGGAGCGAGTGTTGCAACGCCTCGATGCACTCGGGGCGGAAGAGGAGTACATACATGCGTCAGAAAATGTAGCCGGGACGAAAAGACAGGTGAGGTTTCATCAGGGCTTCGAAAGTCTATATATAATATATATACATAGGAATATATGAATGTGTATGTACACGCATAGGGATGACATGAGAATAGCTGATGGGCTTCAGTTCGACTTTGCTGCTCTTGCTCCTGTACTGCTTCACGTCGAAGAATAATCCAAGCCAGGGTCTAGAAATCTTGCGCGTGTTCAGCATTTGGCTTACATCCACCAGACCCGATCCCGGAGACGTTGAATGAACTTGGCGGGAAAACTGCATAGCGCATTTCTCTATCTATCTCACTTCATCTCCATTTTCTTGCCTTATATCTATTTTCTCCCTTTACCAACGACAAAATATTCTATCTTCGAGATTTATCAGAGACTTATGGTTCTAGGAATATTTCGACACATTTTCCCATTTATTTTCTTTGCAAATTTGTCTGTGACTTATTTCTTTTTCCTCCAACAATTTTTCCATCTTGCTGTGTACATTCCAGAGCAACTTTATTCCCTCGTAACATCAAGCGAAAAGTATAAACATCGAAAAAAATGAAAAAAATATATATATATATATGTCAACGAAAGGTACGAACGAATTCGTCAAAAATTGCCAAGCGTCGAGTTTCATTGAGAATGAGGAAAAACATACACGAACACTCACCACGACTCTGTGACGGAGCTGTAGGTTCAGAAGAGAAGGAGTGAGAATTCATGAGTTTCCTCGAGCGTGGACATGCCTTGCTCGAGGGGTTGAAAATTTTGTGGCTGTGGGAAGAGGAAGACCCGAACAGTTTTGTCAGACACGCTCCAACTTTTCTCACAGTATCCCGTGTATTCTGTTTACGCGAGAAAACAACCCCTCTCGCCTTCTAGCTCACTCTTTCCCTCGTGTCAACCCCCTCCGGACCTCGAGAAATTGTGGAAAAACATGGATGCGAACCTGCACTTTTTATTCCTGCCTTAACTTGGAATAATGTCAACGCTTTTCGTATATTACAATTTTCGACGCATCGCGTTTGCTGCTACGAAATTGTATGTTAAAATTCTTCTGCATGGAAAACATCAGGAAAAACATTTGAGCGTATAGAATCGAGCATGAAAAAAGCTCATAGAAGAAAACATCACGACGTCTTCGAAAGCGTCAGTTACGAGTTGCTGCTGTTTTGAATCCCGCACTTTCATTCAAATTCTTCGTAACTGGTAACCATCACTTTCGATATTGCAATGGAAGAAAAAAAAATGATCCAGAACTAATGAAAACTTGCATAGAAATTCTTCGGGAAAAAGGATTGAGTCTCGGAGAAGCTGCACGCACCATGTTTGAAGGAGTAACCTCTAGGGTTGAAGGTTGAAAATAGTTGAGGTGAAAGAGAGAGAGAGAGAGAGAGAGAGAGACGAAGAGCAGGAGAATAGAGCAGGTTGGAGAGGGGAGGGTGTGACGAGGGCTTGCACACGGGAGGAGCTCCGAATCGCGATAAATAACGTTGGTAACGTCGATATATCGTGCTTCATCCCTTAACCCCGTGGGCGAATTATTGCCGGATAAAATGCCGGCACGAGGCGAAAGCTCTGGGTCGTAGGAAGCAAGGCAGAGGGTTTGCTTTGCTAAAGGGGGTTCGGTTCCTGGTCGATGGCTTTTCTCTTTTCTCTTCTTTGTGAGCTCTCCCTCTCTCTCTCTCTCTCTATCTCGCAGTTTCTCCTCGCATCTCTTTCTCTTACTGGCAGCAAGATGCAAATCTCAATGGAGCCTTGTCAGCGAATCGATAAGCGATCGATGAACATGTATGCATAGCCACACAGAAACCAAAAGAGGCCAAGAGAATATGGACCCAGGAGAATATATATAATGCTGACGTCGTTGAAGGGCGAAGGAAAAGAAGAAAAAAAAGAGCTTACGAAAGTAAAAGGGGTGCAAATTAAGATCGAGAACGAACGATTTTTTCCACAAATCCATCCTGCTTTTTTTTCAATCTTCCTACGTACTTGCAATATCACCAAACTCGTGTGATTTTCCAAGGGCTTTTTCCATCCCTCAAGCACTTATTTGTATTCTCATTAAAATTTGCTTATTTTTGCTCTATAAAAAAAATTCAACAATCGTTTTGATTTCCACTCAATCTGTCGCGTTTCTAGTTTTTAAGTACGAGACAGGCATATAATAGAGATGTCAGATCGAAATAAAACATTCCTCTTGCTCTTTCCGTCTTTTTCCCGCCCCTTCTCTCTTCTTTCCGACTTGTCCTCGCTCCACGTGAATTGGTGGTTCGCCCAGAGAAGTCGGAAGTTCAACGTACAGGGAAAACAAGAGGGGCAAGAAACTTTGTGAGAAGCTCGTGCGTCGTGCGAATAATTAGGAAACACCTGGAATACACAAGACCCTGCGGATTTGCCTCGTTTCCTCTGCAACAAAGTGAGGCGAGGGGAGAAAGAGAGAGATGGAGGGGGAGAGAGAGAAACGAATAAAACATTCAAAGCGAGATGCAAACTGATGTGTGAACAAGCAAGTGCGAGGCAGAACGGAGGAATTCTACCTGTCTTAAGCCGTGTGTTAAATCGAGTTGGCGGGAAATTTTGATGTTGCGGGAAAAGCATCTTCCACCATCAACCACTAAACTCCGACTTCTCTCCCATAACCCCAAACTCGTTGAGTAATTTTCACTCCTAATTTGTGTTGTACCTATGGCAAAACTAAGGATTCATCTGCCTACCTATACCCCATCCAAACGGCTAAAAATTTGACTGATAACTTGTTGAACGGTGAATTTTCTTCTCCTGCGATTATCCCTGTGAGTAGACATCTGCACATGCGGATATTCTTTTTCCAATTATTCGAGAAATCGACTTTATAGTGGAAACAAAAAGTTTTGAAAGATCGAGGTCGAGGGTGAATAAAAAAATATGACAGACCGGTGTGCAAAAATTCGTAGAGTAGTCCGAAAAAATATTACAACCATAATTATTACTTTTTTCGCAGAGTAAATATGAAATAAAATACAACGAAACGTTGTAATTTTTAGTTTGAAAGGTGAGAAAAATGTATTAAAAGGGAGCGGGACGCAGGGAAAGTATTATTTTATTGTATTTCATTCTTTATCCGGAATAATATTTTGCAGCGAGGTACTTTTAGAGGACGAGGGGATATCAAGCAATGCAGCTTCCGAC
Organism: Campopleginae sp. 14b; assembly: GCA_030522525.1. Taxonomy (NCBI): domain Eukaryota; kingdom Metazoa; phylum Arthropoda; class Insecta; order Hymenoptera; family Ichneumonidae; species Campopleginae sp. 14b. Next base: position 159,401 of record JAPYYS010000221.1, read on the forward strand.
GTGCGCTCTTTTCTGGTTTGTGTGTTCATAAACTCTGGTCTCGACGTCATCTCTTTTTTTGGTAAGGGGATGTTTCCGTGTGTGCACTTATTTTTGTCGATGTGTATAAGAGCAACGTGTTTTCGTCGAACTAGCAAAACATTCGCACCGCGTTTTGCCTCCAAAGGGAGATGATGGTTGCCTCGGTTGGCTGGTTGGTTTTCTGAAGGGTTGCTTCTCCTTATAGAGGGTAGTTTTGGCGCTGTATTTTCGTGAATGTGTGCTCGTGAGTGTGTGCGGGGGGAAAGGGTGTGTCGCGAAACTCGCAGTCGTGGATACTCGATCGCTCGCGACTGCAACGAGAAAACTCTTTGGAAATGTAGTCGTGAATTCTTTTTCGACCCCCCCCCCCACCTCTCGAACCTCCGACGTCTCCAGTCCTTCTTTTTCATCTTTCGTGAGTTTTTCTCTTTTCTCTTTCCACTTGCCGCCACACGCTTTCTCATCCTTCCTGACCGAGTCTCGACCCAGTTCGACGCTTGGAGGGGGAGGAACACTGCTTTTTTTTCTCACCCCTCTTTCGATAGTTCCTTTCGAAAGAAAAGCGAAATACTGGCCAAAAAGCACGACTCTGCTTTTCCTAAATGTCAATGTTTTTTTGTAAATATTCATTCAAACTATTTCCAACGGCCATCGCTTAATATCCTACTTTTTTTGAATCGTTTGAATTAATTAATCGTTCGAGTCAGCATTTCTTTTACAGTTCAATTTGAAAGGACCCAAATATTCCACGTATTTTCTCGCAGCTGCTTGAGTAATTCAAAGATGTAGCTCAATATCCTTCTCAGCACGGACAAAGCTCGAAAAAATATATGGTCCATTTTGTGTCCTTGGTAAAGATGGAGGTGCAATTTTTTCGCATCATGTAGTTTGGTTAGAATTCTTTGCTTATCGCTATCGTTGCCACAGAAAAACTCGTTCCAGTTGAACGTGTCATGATATCTATAACTATTTTCATATATATTTTCAATCTATATACACAGGCATAGCTCAGCAAGATCTCGCTACTCAAACTTTAGTCCGGCACAAAGTTTATGGAGCCTCAGAAAGAAGAGAATGTGGAGACGATAGAGAGAAACGTGTACGAAAGTTTTGTAAAATATTAGCACAGACGTTTCGAGTCGACTAGGAAGAGAAGTAAGAAAAAAGGAAAGCGAGAAAGATGTTGGAAGAGAAAAACGTGGATGAAAGACTCGACAAAAAAGCCAAGGAGGAGAAGCAAAACACTTTCTTGTCGATTGTTTGAAGGTTGAAAATGAAGGGGTTTTCAAAGTTGTACATTTCGTGTGACAAACGAGCCATGGAAGGGGCCAGACAAATGGCAAAAGAAAGGAAGAAAGAGATATGACTGTCGAAGGGATAACTCGTCTATTCGCATTGTTTGAGGAAAATCTGGGCAAGTCGTGCTCTGTTTCGCAAATAGCTCGAATCACGCGAATCGTTGCTTCGTAATTAATAGGGCGCACGACCAGTCGACATTACCTTTATTGAATGGACCCCGGCGCTTTTAAGGCTAGAAGCCTCAAAGCCTTCATGAATCACGAAATAAATACAAAATTATTTCGTTCCCGAACTTTTCGTCGAAGGAGCGAACAGTGAAATTCTTGCAATTGCAATCCATTAAATGAATTCCGATGTATTCAAGCTCGAAAGCTTCATTGAGGAATTTTTAAGATCGTTTCATATGAAGTGACGCGTGTGAATTGGATGTTCATTGCGATCGCTTTCCGACGATTCCCATTGGTTCGCTATGACATTACCCTGAGCCGAGCTCGAGAGAGCTGGAGTTGGATTATGAAGTCCGGAGTAATTCGGTCTGCTCCCAAATGTCGCAATGACAGCTGGTCTTCCATATTCCTATTACAAGTGAGATCCATTCTGAACAATTGGGGCGAACAGGTGAAAATAATAGTAAAATGGAATTATGCTCAATAAATTGTACAAATTGACTGTTCATTCGATTTTTTGAATAGCCTCAACTTTTTTGAAAAATCGTGGCGTTCGATTAATTATTAAAAACAGAATTAGGCGAGAAAATATGAGAATTAATTCGACGACAACATAAGCACAACGAATAGGAAAGAAAAAAAAAGTGTGACGGTGGTAAAACAATTGATCAGGGCTACGAGTGAATCGAATGATAAAATGAGAGAGTAAGAGCGTAGCTATGGGTTTCGAAGAAATGCCGTACCTCTTACACCCACAACCTTAGCTCGGACGAGGAGAGTGAAGAAAGAAATGAAAACAGCACGCGAGCAAAAGCGAGATTGAGACGGAGAAAGGGCGAAGGAAGCAAAGAGAGGGAGGAATTAAACGTAAATGTGTTGTATTAAAAAGTGAGGAGATGGTAAGTAAGCAAAATCCGTAGAAAGCCTTGCATAAAAAAAGAAAAAAAAACAACACAACCTTCTATGGCTTTAACAATCGCACGCGGGTTATAAAAAAAACAGAGAGAAAAGAATACTCGTTTCTATTTTTTCGCCCTTCCGCAGAGCAAGGCGTGCTTTTCTTAAATAACCCTCGAGAGACTTCGGCCTAAAGCAGCTTCGACCATTCTCCTGCTCGTACAAATGCGAATGAAAAGGCGGAGAAGTAGAACGAGACGGAACGACAGAGAGCGAGAAAGATATGCGATAGGGAGTCTCGCCTGAAAAGACTGATTAATAGCATTAATAAGAGAAAACCTCACCAAACCCTACTAGTTCTAGATATTTTAATCGTCGGCAACGAAACCATACACACCCCTCTACCCAATCTAGCAGGGTTTTTGGAGTCACTCAGACCCTCCAATACTGCTGCATTGATTTCGACAAGGTTTTTCGGTCGGTAAATCAGTTTACTAAAACTGGTGAACCGGAAATGAAGCTTCTTCATCAAGGATTTGCCTGCAATGCCAAGAAAAAGTTTTTCCATGTAAATACGGAAACTCTAAGTTTCTCGTTTTTTTCCATGCGTGAATCTCTGATTTCAAAAATATGTCCGGTCACTGAAATAAAATCCATGATCTCAATGAGATTTGCGCCGTAAAAGATCTCGATAAATAATTTTTTCGGCAGCGCTAACATCAGAAGATTCTTCATTTCCAGAATTCACTTGTAACAAAAATCTTGTTGAAGAGAACGTAAATGGGTCATTTAATTGAGGTGTATTAAACACATCTTCGTGTTGAATAATGCAGATGAAAACCCGGGATCAGCAAAGAGGGCTATACGTTCATACCACTTTGTTCAATGAATTAGGAATGAAAAGTTAATCCAACATGAATTCAGAGTATCGACCGAGTGGCTCGGTACGATTTTAATTACGAAATAGGGTCTCCGCGAGGCTAGAACTTTCCAACGAGAAAAGTACGGAGATTCGAGTGCACCGGAAGTGACTTTGTAGCCGTTACAATACGGCAATGGAGATGCGAAGTAATCCTAGAAGTTGTCCTATTCACATATACACATAGCATCACGTTTCTTCACTACCAATCTAGTTGAAATGAATAGTTCGAGACAGCTTTCAAACGACCCCGACTGGACTGTTTGGCTGCCTGAGTAATTGTGTTTTTTCTTTATCTCAAGTATATTCTCTTCTTACTCACTTCCTGCTTGGTAACAAATCCCTCTGTAAGAAATCCCCATAGTTCGTATCTATTCTACACTCTTCTCGGCGATTCATAAATAACGGCGTTATTTATAAGCTCAAGAAAACCAACCTTACGAAAATCAGCCGATTATCGTTGTTATGCGGAAAAATCGACATGAACCGAATGCAAAAAAAAAAACGAATTTTAACAAAGAATTATATCAATAAAACGATAAAAATTTACATGGCAATGGTTTTCTCAATGTAAATTTTAACGAAAATCTCTCACGGAAATTCACAGTAAATTGCATAATACGATTGTACAAGAAAAAGCCAGAATTGTGTTTTTTTATTCATCCTTGATGAAATACCTTAATACAAGTTACTGCAGGTCGGATATCATATGATTTTAGAGAGGTTTGCAGTGGGATTAAGAGTTCAGACGCGATATTAGTGGCTTTGATACGAGTCAGTGAGAGGAAAGCCGTAGACCGGTGGCACGTGATCCGTTCCTCCCGAATTAGCGTTTGGGCTGCAGCCACAAACCGTCCATTGGGAGTCGAGGAAGCATTCGAGGGAATGGGACAGAGATCTACCCCCAACCTCGTTCCCAACCTCGTTTGCCATTTTGCCGTCTATATCCAACGATGTGTGGATACGACTACACACATATATAACCTTGAATCTGACCTTATCGTACTCGGAATATTGTTGTAGAATTCGAGAGGAAAATCTCCCTCTCTGACCTTTCCCTTTACTGTCTTCTATAGTTAAATACAAATTAGTGACTTAATATTTCATTGAAATCTTTTTGACCTACTTCATTTTCCAAGCAGTGGCAAACTCACAAACGAGGATAGACAGGATGATATTTCAAAAAAATGTAAGCCCGAAAATTAGAGAAAATTGAAAATACGGTGAAAAAAAATCTATAGAATGTAAATCTATAAAAAAAAAGGGGGAGCGATTGTTAACCGACAAGAGGAATGGCGTGAAACGTCAAACTGCATATTCACTCAACAAAATTTGACGTCAATAAAATTTTCGGATATGACATTTCGATTTCTTATTTTTTTTCTTAACTCGGAAAAAACAATTCTCTCGTGATTCAATTGAATCTGCCGTTAGAAATTGGTGGGTGGATTATTGCTCGGTATTGTCTCGCGAGAACGATAAATACGAGTGGCGTTTGGTTGGGCGGTAGCTCACTCCGTAGAATGTGCATACGAAAACTTTGGAAAGGGTGAGATGGACCACAGGGAATAGAGACTGTATGGCGAGGGCTCATCAAGGTAATGCAGCTGGGATCACCCTTTTTGAGATGAAGGGCATGGGCCAACGGAGCGAAAGCAAAGGATGTAAAGGTCATTCCGTGTCAAGTCGAGAAAACAAAAGATATGAATTGACGCTTCAATTTCTACTTGGCTGTTTCCTGCAATTTTCAGACTGAGTGCCACGTTACGTATTTGTTTTTTCTTTTATCACATTTTCGTCCGCAACAATTGTCGGGATATAATTTTCATACCGGTTCTCATTACTAAGAGTTACTTGGATTAATTTTCAAATTTTCGTACGTGAATTCAAGGCAATGACGGAGAGTCAGAAATTTGGTGGAAAAATTTGAGCAAGAATTTTTACGTTTTTTCAAATATTCAATACTCATAACGAAATGTCCCATATGAATGGAAAATCCTTGTAGATTTCCTTCGTGGTTAAGGACCATCTCGAGGCCAGGATCAACGAGATCCTGACACGCCAAATTCCTAAAATGGCTATAGCAGCATCCGCATTCGTGGCTTCATCAGTCTAGAATCCTGTCCACTCGTGCCAGAAACGCTCCTGGGAAGATGTCTAACTGTGAAGTCGTTTAATTGACTATCCGATTGAAATTCCTCAGTGAGCATCAATCTTGTATTATGATGCTTGTACTATTCCCAAATAATTGCCTTGAATTATTCAGATACTATAAGTAGAATCGTAATACAAACAACGATGATTCATGACAAATGAAAAAATGAAACGGATCTTGATTTCTTTTTTGTTGATTGAAAACTATTTAAAGAAGAAATCCGCACGGTTTGAATTTTCTGGCACTTCGTTGGAAAACATATTCTCAAATGAGCACAACATTATTTTCAAGTCCTGATTTTCTCTGATAGCTCAATTCCAAGAGTATTTAAGAGCGGTGCAAGGAAATCTGGAAAATTTCCAAGTGGGATTAAATTAGCATTTGGCCAAAAATATCCCCACTTTTATTCAATGCGATTGCATTTTTGGAGCTCTTCGGTGGGAGCAAAAAGCGGGCGTTCAAAATTGCCGGTTGGTTAATAAATATGCTAAGATAGAAGTTGCTTGAGGCTTGGATTGATTGGCTACAGGATACTTTGGCAAAGTGTTCCTTCCTCCCAAATAACGTATCGAAATAAGTTACTCTTTGTTTCCTATACTCTGCTCGACTAAACGCGACAAGGAAAGAGGGAGGAAGAGACACGAAAGTTGTAGAGCTTACGAGGAATTAGAGCTTGTCAAGGGAGGGAATGAAATTTATAGAAATAGAAATATCCCCTCTCGATTATTTCAAGAAGGCTTTTACGCTGCTTTACCGATGTCATACGACCTCACTGATATCGTCTTTCCCCTTCTGGCTCGTTAACTTTCACGACTTATTCCTTTGGGAAGACCTACATCCTGTTTTATAAATGAGAAGTGACTTTTCTTCGAGCTGCAGTCACTGTAAGTACGCTTCATCAAGACTGACGTTCGGATGCTTGTAACACGTGACGTGTCACCAACTTTACTGTTCATTACATATTTGCTGTGGGTATTACATACCTACAGAAGTGTGTTCATTGAAAAACGTTGAATAAAAATAAAACTGGTCATTTTTATCAAAAAGATGCTCGGCATTTTTTTAACTGTCAAAAAATTTGTAAAAAACTTAATACAAAGGGGTGGAAAGTGATGCTAATTAAAATATGTCGGTTTCCCCTTATCCCAAAGTTTCTTGTCATCAGCAACGCCATTTTTTCTCTCGGCGGAGAAGAGAAAAATAGTGGATGCGGAGAATGAAGGGTAGATTCGAGGGCAGAAGGGACATTGAAAAGTGTCTATCCCTCTTCCTTTGTACTTCCTTCCTCGAAGATGCCGAGAGGCATCGAGGGAGGCTGGAGGGTGCATCATCCCATGTGCTCAAACGTTCTCTTAATTATAGAGGGCGCCGCACTCTTCTCCTCTTCTCTCTAGCTTCTTGTGCTCCCACTCCACCAGAAGCACGTCAGACAGCAGGCCAGATTACGAGTGGAAAATGTCCGATTGAATTCTTCCCCCTTCCCAACTTTCCTTTTGGTTTCTCGACTTTCATTCCCCTCGACCCCTAAGCACTCCCAATCCGGTGACGTAAACTCACGATAGAGGGTTGAAAAATATCCGGCCATGTTGCACCGACCTCGAGAAATCTAGTCCAGCTTTCCTTCCGTCTCTCATTCTCCCGTTTTCTCTCTCACTCTTATTACAACCCTTCCTTCATTCCCTTTTCCTTGCTCCCTTCCCACCTCCTTTTCGACGGGGATGTCCAAGTCGTGGGAATCTCCACTGTCCGAAACCGATATCTCAATCGAAACGAAAAAGTTTGAACTCTGCTTCAACACACACACACTCGCAATGTCTTCGCCCCAATTGAAACGAATCACTCGATTTTTTGCCATTCCATGCGCAAATTGACTGATTTGGCAACAGCAGCCTCGTATTTCAAAGCAAATTTCATCATTCTCTGACAGTCTTAAGAATACCGTGGAGTCCTCCATATAAACTTTAAGCACCACGCACAGTTATACCTTCAAACGTACCAATTAATGTTAATCAATTCTCCAGTCAAACTGCCATGGAAATTAACTCGATTACATATTGAAAAACGAAAGAAAAAAAAGTTGGAAATTACTACGAATCTTGAAATTTTCCCAATAAAGATTTTATTTACATGATGAACATTTTCTTCTCCCGACTGGAGAAGAGAATCTAAAAAAAAATATGGATATCATGGAAGAGAAAGATTGATGCGTTTCACTGTATCACCAATCTCATACCTGCATCATTTCGATATATGTATATATCGAAACCGATCGACGAGTGATCGGTTGGTACCTGAACTAACGGCCCATGCAGCGAGAACGCCACCAATTCCCAGGCGAATCAGATACTATCTACCGAATGTCACTCATGTAGAGAAACGGAAAAGAGAAGGAGAGCGAGAAATATATAAACATAAATATACGTTAATATAAACGAAAAGAGGGAGAAGTGAAACGGTAAGTATAGAGTAGCCATTTCTATATTTGAATTGAAGTTTCGTATGACGCATCACTTTTTGCACTTTACCCCTCAACTTTCCTCATCGTTGCTCGTTCACGTACCCGAATGGAGGAAAAAAAAAGAAAGAGCGACAAGAGATAAGTTTTTCTTTTTTTTCCTGAGGTCGAATATCGACCCACAGCTTACGAAAAAGTGAGTGAAAGAGAGGGAAAGAATAAGCCACGAGAACCAAGAAGTCTGTACTGACGTTTGTACCGTAAATAACATTGTACCCTCGCGACTGCATCGCATTTGACTGCGGCTGTCCGATATTTGCGTACGGAACGATGTTTTTCTACCTATATACATCTTTCCTCTCGCCTGGATTCAGCTGAATGAAAAAAGTTCAGCTTATAGAGTTTTGAGACGTGGAACAAGGCATAGAGCAGTAAACATGCTGAATTTATTTTTTAAACGAATTTATTTAACTGGGAATGTCAACTTTTCCTATTTTCAATGGTAAACAACCTCGTAGTAAAAGTTTTGCTTCTTTTGTCTACTTAGAATTGTGCTCTAGGGTAGAAAAAGCTTGAAGGGTTGAAATAAAGTGGATTCGAATTAGGAAACAATTAACGGTGGACAATCCTAACTGGGAAAATGTCTTATTTACTACTTGGGAGCGCCAACTAATGCCAAGATTATGTAAACGTCACACGTAGAGGAGGAACAGAGATGGCAAGTGTTGGGTTCACTGCTTGGGCCATGTTCGAATAATTTTACCTTCACTAAAAGGGCAAAGGAGGAGGATTCGTGACTTGCCCGAAATCTGTTCTTCCCGAAGGGAAATCTCCAGCATCAGTTTACCGCTGTTTCCATTTCCACTCAACTGAGATACCTCGGGAGAAACTATCCAACCAAGTTGAAATTCCGCTCGACTTGACACGCGTTCTACAATTAAATAGGGCCTTCTGTAGTTTACAGAAGAATTCAAGCACTCATTACAGCATCTTGAATGTTTACGTACTTTTTTTTTCGTATACGGCTTAGCTAAAGTTAGTAACTTTGAGAGGCGCGTCAAGTTTTAGAATAAAAATGATGGGACAAAAAAACATGCAATACTTGAATTTTTTGACATTTAATCACGGACGACGTTCGTAACAATCATATGGGAAAAGTGGCTTAAAGTGAGTGGTTGTGGAGTGGCTAAGCTTTCAATGGGTTGGAAAAGAGAATTGAGTAGAACGTACAATTTAATTCAAGGCTTCTGGACTCTAGATTCGGGTCTATCGTTGTTGGAAGGAGAATGGGGTAGTTTTTCTTGGTGGGTATCGGACACTCGGCATCTTGAAGCCGAAGTGGTCTTCACCCCGTTGGTTAAGCTAAATGAGCACCAGGAAAGCTCTATTTCTTTTTTTTTTTTACTTTTTCTTTCTCTTTCTTTTTCTTTCTCTTCGAGACTGGTGCATTACTGTGCTTGGTGCTCGTGACCGTAAATGGTTCCCTCGTGCCATGTAATCAGCACGGAAGGCGTTAGATGGGCACTAAGGTTTCTTCATCCCTCCGCGGTGATAACACGTCGGGGGTCACTTAGAGCCCCTATCCGACCAGAAGGAGATTCGCTTTTCATCGCTCCTCTTGCTCTTTTCCTCTCTCTTTCTCTCTCTCTCTCTATATATATATTTATCTCTCGATCTTCCTTCCTCTTTTTCGTTCTATTCCTTTCTCTTTCCACCTCAATTTCGTTCTTCAGGATCTTCGTCCAGGTCGATCCTTACCCACGAATTCTTCTACTTCTTAGCTCTAAAATGGCGTCTCGTTTCTTCACCTAGTATCAGAGAAACTACTCGGGTCAAAATGGAAATCTTGCGGTGAATTCCCCCACCACCTATCATCATCATTTGCTGGCTCAATCCTACGAGTACCTCCAAAAATTTAATTTCGTCCTTCGACGGAAAGCTCTCTCGTCTCAAGGATCCCTCTTGCTCTCTATCCCCTCGTCTATGTCTTCGTATCTCTCCCTCCTCCTCTCTCTCTCTGCTCAGCTCTCAGTACATTTCACTCGAATTAACTGCTATCGGAGAAGCGAAACAATTCGCAAATCCAGAGAATCAGCCCATACTGAAACTTCCAATGCAGACCAATTTTCTATAGGGTATCGTTATTTGAAATATTCTGAATTAATCGGTCGCTACTTCCACCATGTTCCTATAGATACGTAACAAGAAATCCCTGAAGGAACGACAGACATTTCGAGCGAAATTAGAAACCGGATCCTTGCTAAGAATACGACTGTGGGTTAATTGTTCAATTTTGTCATTCATGGAAAAATATATTTTTCCTTCATTGAACTAATTAGTTAATATTTGAGAAGAGAAAAATGGCCTTTTAATAATTGGCTCCATATTTAAATCGTATTTGTGTCCCGAAACACTGTTTTCAAAAATTTTATGGATGACGAGAAAAAACGATGGCCGAAGGGAAAATTGGAATCTTTCGGAAGTAAAGGCGACCTAGAGGGTTGTTTCCATTCCATGGAACTGTGAAGCCAACCAAAAATGGTCCTCGAGGCAGCGGAGACTGTCGACCTTCCAAAAGTTGGTGCTGAAAGTGAGGAAATGTAACGTCATGATTAGTGGTGAATTGAGGAGAAAAGGGATGCCACCCTTAGATAAGGTGAAGAAACGCCGAAAGGACAAAAGATCCATCGTAACGTTTCTCCAACTTTGGAGACGAAGTTGCTGCTTCGTTGGTTCTCTTGTCCCTACCGTAGAACTTGTAAACCCTTTGGAAAGAGTTGACGACGATTATCCCTGAAACTACGATGGTTCGAACTATTCCATCCCCTTGCGACGCATCCGGTTGAGGCAAATTCAGAGCAGAGTCCGGCAAGACGAAATTCTTTATTTTTCCTGCCTCGAAGACGAAATATATAACTCGGACACGTAAGCATCTCTGGCAACTGGAAAATTGTGCCTAGAATTGGCGAATCTGTAAGAAACTAAAATCGTCCAATGTGCCAACGCCATTTTGAATGAGGGCTCGAAGCAAATGCAGTATCAGGGAAAATGCAAAGTTGCAAGCTCGATTCGTGATTTACTATAGTTGAGGATTTGAGAAAATTGTCCTTCTAAATTCGGCCTCGAAAACTTTCAGCCCTCCAAGAGTCTCTCTCCATCTCCTTCCACCTCCTTATCTGATCGCTACGATAGTTCTTACCCTCTTTCTTCTTCTTCCCTAAAGACGTGTATATAGATAAAATAACTTTTCCTTTATCCGGTACTTCGTCGTTCTTTGGCTTGGTGTTCAGGAGAAAGAGAAAGAAAAAGAATGAGGGAGAGAGAGAGAGAGAGATAGATAGAGGGCTCTTTGTAAGACTACGGGACAATGAATGGATGTCAAAAACCCCCGGCAATTAATTCCGGCTTCATGAGAGAGCAGGAGGAGAGAAGGTATAATGTGTATAACGAACAAAAGCAGTAAGAATACTCATCGGGCCTTATCCAACCAGACCAAAAACTGAAAGAGCCTCCAACTTGCGATACTTTGGAATTTCTTCCGGTATGAATGTCACGAGATCGGCGAAAAGCAAAACAGCGAGGGATAGGAATAGAAAGAGAAAGAGGAACAGAGGAACAAGGATAAAGAGAAAGAGAGAGAAGAGGAGCATTTCGAATTTGACGGAACAAGAATGTCGGTAGACAATGGGAACGAATAGTCCAACTTTGCTTATTTTAATTCAATTTCACGCGCGAGTTAGAAGAGCGAGTGCTCACCCTCCATGGTTAATATCCGTTTGGTGGGCATTGATATCTGTTCTCAACAAGCCTCTCCACAGTACTCTGACACCCACGGATTTTCAGACGTCTCTCACTAAAGCTGTCACTTTCGAAACAAGACCTCCTCCCAACCCTTTCCTAGCCATGGAACATGACACTCGCCCTTACTCTGTTCTTCTTTCCGAAGTGAACCAAGAGGATCCTCTTGTGACTGACAACTGTTTAACATTTTATTTCCCGACGAGAACCTTGTCGGATGTCTTCAACAATCCCAAATCTGCCTATGCTCTTTTATCGCAACTTTTCCTCATTGCGAATAAATTATTATCACGCTGTCATATCAAAACCTTCATTCCAAATCGTCAACCTAATTTTTGAACATTTTCAAGTGACAATCAAAGACTTCCACATTATATCATCAAAATACCGAAATAAATATTTGCTCCCAACGATCCCTGAGGTCAATATTTTCTTCGATTCCGATATTCTTCACCCATTGATCGTTTATTGACGTCGCGGCGTACACTTAGAGAATTTCCATACGACGGTGTGCTAAAAATTAACAAAAAAAAACGCCACGAAGACGTTGAGGAATGTAGTGATGAATCAGGGATTAAGTTACTGGCGTTTCAATAGTCTCCAAGCTGGAGAAATATTTCAACTACCGAGACGAAATTAAAATTGAAGAGAATCGTGCAAATTTCATTTACGTGCGACCCCAGTCTGCACTAAATTTGGAAGCAATTCAAAAATAGCCGGCGTCACGGACTAAGTGAAATGGCCTGGAATTCTCATATACGTGTACACATAATGCACACTCGGTTACCCATCCATTTAGCGTTATCTCGTCGTTACAGTTCAATCGACATAGCGTCAACGTAGAACGTTCCTATCATCCACACAGCCCAGTGTACTTGAGGCTTCTAGATACGCTAGTTAATAATGGAATAATAGCACCGAGAAAACTCACTGGATTGTCCTGAATATAGCTGTGCGGGGAATCTGTCTCGGAACCCTGTTGTCGAACTCGCTGAGGTAACTATTCTGCATTTACCGAAACTTTATTGCCTCATGGAATTTTACAAAATAAAACGAAGAATTTGTGTCCTAGTGAGCAAATTTCAGAAATCATGATTCACCTTTTTCGTTATTAATTTTTAATCTGCTCGATTTTGGGTTTGAAAGCAGATTTAGCAGAGTCGATCGATTTAAGTTTGTTGCAGGGAATTTGTAAACTAGCTGGTGTGTGTAAAAAGCTATTTTACGATTTTGAGAATGCTTTGCTTGCCCACATATGGGCAATATAAATAAATTTGTCTCTATAAAATACTATTACGCTCGCGTTGCTTCTAACAATTGGAAATGCTTCTTCCGGGGGCAGATGTATCCGTGACAAATCTGTCCAACCACCTGACGTGTCACACATCACCAGGAAATGCTCTTGTCGTGTTCCCTCTTGACCAAATTTGGACAACGGGGCTGTGGTTGGCCGCAAACTATGAGACGGAATGGAGAGATATGGTGAAGGTGGAGATCTCTGTTGGAAACTGGCCAAGAAGGATGAAACTTTATTCATTATTTAACCTGATAAAATCAAAGTATAAAACGAATAAGTGAAAAGGTCATTTTAAAATAGTTATTCGGATGATCGAAGCGTCGGAAAAGTACAGAGAAATCCGAAAAAAATGGACCTCTCGCGCCATATTATTACGTAACAATAACCTCTTTTCGATGGGAAAATCCATTGAATTTTCAGAGACTAAGTGAGTGAGTGAATTTGACTTTCCACTGTGCTGTAAGAGTTTCCAGTTGAACAGAAAATTTCTTTTTCGTGAAAGGCAAGTTTCGCACCATTGAAACATTCAAGATGGGAGAAAAGCGACTTTTTTACATGCCCTTTCTCGGCCTCGAAGGTTGTGAATGTTTTTTGTTTCTCCCCTCATGACTTTGAAGAGCTTTGGCGCGTAGAAATTGTGGTGGATGAAGGGATGAGTTTCGTTTATTAGATGCGCATTCTATTATTCAGAAAGGGAAGTTATCCGGAAGCTTTTCTCGATTCGGAATACCGGCTTAGGAAAGTTTCAAGCTACGAAAATCATACCCTTACTGAAAAGGCTCGATCTTTTCAACCCCCGAGTTCTAATTCCATCGGGAAAACTGCAGTGAAACAACTCTCCTAGCCACGGAGTATTACAGGAGAGCTTTTTACTAGCGTGTATGCAACTTTTGACTAGCAAGCTTGTGTTTTTTTCCGCAAAAAAAAAAAATGAAGAAAAAAGTATTCCTCGATCCTCTTGAAACATTTTCTCGTCGTTATCCACTTACAATATTCACATGTGTGTATGGACGTATATATGAGCGAGTAAAAAGTCCATTATATATGTATATACGTATGTCGAATCTTATTTCTACTGGCCTCGTTCCAACCGAACCAGAGCGTAAAACTTCTCAACGGAATCGTACACGAGCTTATATTTCCGTCGTATATACTGTGAAATTCTTGCCACGCGTTTCACAACGACCCTGCACATTTCACCTCTCTCTCTCTCTCTGTCTCTCTCTCTCTCTCTCTCTCTCTCTCTCTCTCTCTCTCTCTCTCTCTCTCTCTCTCTCTCTCTCTCTCTCCCCCTCTCTCTTTTGCTCTTTATAAGAGAACCAAAAAACTCGGTATATCTCCGAAATATCCCACGGGAAATTCTCGATGCCAATTAAAGCCTAGGAAAATCGAAATCTTATTTGCTCAAAGGGCACGAAAACTCTTGTGGCCCCGAGGTAGTTTCACAATCCAGTGCCGCGCAGTTGCTCTATGATTTTCATGTACGACTCCGTTGTGCACGAGCACTCAAATATTTTTCTCGTCATTATTTATTATTACTATTTTTTCCGAGTACGAGAGACGGCAAATCGCGAATAAATACACGTTATGTTAAAATTATAGCGAAGGGAATGTTGTGAAAGTTGCGAAACTGAGAAGCAAACGAGACGAATGGAAAAGAAATAAAGGGGGATTGAAATTGTCGGGGTTACCTGGTTATTTATTAATAAGTATTACCAATCGAAAGGGCATAATCCTCCGGTGGTTTGCTGTGCTGGCTATTGATGCTTACGCCCTTAAGTTTCATACAAGTTCACGTATCCGAGAATAACCAAACCTAACCCCCTTCATTCCTGCGAAAAAGAAAGAACCGGGCTGAAAGAGGAAATACTGCTTTGTCCTTTGAAGTCCCTTTTTCCGAGGCAGTCGCGTCACCAAATGCACCAAACTCGACAACAAAAACATTCCTATTTCTCCCTCCTTCCTTTCTAGACGCAGGCGACCTGCCATATTTGAGGCTGCAAAAGCTCGATGCAAAATACGATAAGAATATATATGTTAACTCCACGTATATGATTTAATTCCTCCCTTTACATTCACCCACCCCTTTTCGTTATTCCATTTTTTGCAACGCTTCGCCTCGCTTCGCTCCTCGATAAAATTTTTCTCCTCCTACTCTTATTTCGTTTATCAGTATCAGGCGCATAGGCTGAAGCGTTCTATATGATGATAACCATAATACAGTGTACATTTTGTGACACATTTACTTTCAGAGTTTTGATTGTTTGAATTTTCTTGAAAACTGCTGCACGAAATTCGACGATTGAAAAGTTCGATACTGTTGACCTTTTGTTTATAAAATTATCATATCACGAGCCATTGCATTTTTATCGCAATCGTACGATAAGTAATTCCCAGAATATTAAAATAAACAATTGTATTTCTATGAACATTCGTTATTGCAGAAATGCATAATTCACGATTCTTTTTCTCCAAGACAATGCGTGGATATTTATGTTTCTTTTTCCAAGAATTGCATGCCCGTATATATGTCTATGTATTTCCAGTTGCGTGCATAAGTAAAATGTAACATCTCCACTGAAAAAACTACCCCCTTGTGCCCTAAACGAGAGAAAACAGGAGAAACGGTAGTTGAACTGCCTTTTCCTACTTTTTACCCCAGAAACAATGAAACTCCCAATCACATTTCGTATTCCCCGGCCTCTCGAGGGTAAAACAACCCCTTTCATCCCCTAAAGCGTTCGATGTGATCTTCCCATATCCCCTCAGGTGGCCAGACTCTCTTTCCACCTGCTGCTTTCATCTCGACTGGCTCGCTTCGTGAATCCCTTTACATTTTTATAAACCAGCTTAATAAGGAGCTCTCGCAGGAGGCGCCGAAGAATAGAAATATCAAATACTCCGAAATTCGGATTATTTTGGCCAACGAAATATTGTCAAGAAAAAACAAAAGACACCTACGTTGTGGCTAAAAAAATATTGTCACAATGTTACATCGACACTCTTTGACCTTGAACAAAACTTCGAGGCGATATTGGAAAAAAAAATTTTAACCTGAATATAGTCCCTTCCAATTTTTTACGAAAAAATTAAAATATTCGCCAATCCGGTGTATCGAGGGTGCAAAAAAATATTTTTTTTTTGTAGAAATAGCATTCGATGGTTTTTTAATGCGGTGATTGCCTATAATCCAGGGGAGTGCGAAAACTTTTAGAAAATGTTGTCCGAGTATGTCTTATACGCGTGAGAACAACAAGATTCTTGCCAAAGTTTTATTGGAGCTGCACTATAGGTCCTACGTGATAATTCGTGTCACCAGCAGTTAGGTACGTTAGCTACATACGGAGGAAAAGCTCGGAGAAAGCTCTCCGGGTTAAAGGGCACGGGGAGGGTTGAATTCTCGTCGGAGTACCTGGAAAATTATTATTTCAGAATTTATATACGAGCTGGCTTATGGGCAAGAGAAAAGCCCCAGAAATTTTGCGAGTGTGGAAACGTGTGAAAAAGTGCCGGTGTAGAATTATCGCGATCCATTATTATAGTATACTAGAGAAAAAGGAACCGGAAAGAGGGAAGGAAAAGGAGAAAGATAGAATGAGTAATCGTACAAAGGTGGACTGTGCGAACCAACCGAGCCCGATTAATTGCTTGGAAAATTACATGAACCAAATTTCCTGCACATATAACATTCTTAAGGACTATTAATTGTTTGGGAAATTATATTCATCGAATTTTCTCCAAAGGGAAAATTCTCCAGCTGAATTTATCGTTTGAGTATATTCATTTACATGTTATTTTTTTGAAAAAACATGGCACAGGAATTTGCATCTTCCGAACATTATTTGAGAGAGCAAAGAAATGTTTTCTTATCCCAGGTTAAAAATATGTGATGAATTCAAATTTTGGCAAACTTTTGTCCCATTCTATTTTCATTTCCAATTCCCAAAAACATTATTCCCTGACAGTTGCACAAAACAACTATTAATCGTTGGTGTATGCTCGAACGTTTTGTGATTTTGTGTTTGTTGTGCTTTTTGTTTTTTTTTCATTTTTTGTTTTTTTTTTGTTTTGCGTATATGCGTATGCTCGCCCGCCGGCCGACCCGACGTCAGGAGGCTTGCATCGTTAATGGCGTAAGTCGACCGAGCGGAACGAGTGAGTGAGACAACGATAGTCCAAGACTCGAATATTCGTCAGTCACCGAACAGTTGGCAAACTGATGTCAACCCAAATATTTCCTGTCAACTCACAAACGACTTCGAGAACAGAAAGCGAACGTGAATCGTGCGTGGATTAATTCAATTGAATTCTTTCCATCTGTCTAGCGCAAAACATCGAAGCATCGAAATTTCATATCACGTACGAGTATTTCTGCGAAACGCTTTTTCTGATGATTCCCAAAGTCTCAGGGTTCCGAAGTTTGGAGAAAACATTTTCATCGCATAGAGTTTCAATCTTTCGATATCCACGTTTTCGTCGATTTCTGAAAATTGAGCCAATTGCGAAAGTGCAAAAATGCTGCACTCGAATCGCCAGTGATATAATTAACGGTCGGACGATACAGCTCAAAAACCCATTAGGAGGCTCCATATCCAACTCTTTTTCTCACAATTGGACTCTCTCGGTTATACTGTTTCTGGGATCAAGGAGGATTGGAGAATCGGCGGAGAAGTTGCGTGTGCGGGAGTTGAAACACTAGCGGCGATCCTAATTACTGATTAGGACAAAGACTACACCCACACTCGCACATAAACATAAACATAGTGACGTATATATTTATTTTGTTTGGATTGGAAGAAAGGGGCGTACGAAGGATGAGACCGAACTGTTGGAGCTGCTCAAGATACGCCTTCTTGTGTGTTAGGAGCCAGCACGTATATGCACCGAAATGTGCAGCAGTAGCTGGTAAAGGACGGAGAGATGAGATAGGGGTACGAAGCCCACAGGTTCGCTGAGTCGCGAGAGACCAAAGCAGGGTTAACCTCACACTCTGTTTTTGATAGCTACCGCGATCCTATCCAACATCCTTCCTGGACGCAAAGAGGGTGGTGGATGCGAGAAAATGCACGCTACAATGTATACCGTTACGTATATATGAAAGCCTCTACAAGGAGTCTCCTGAAGGAATGTTCCAGAACTCAATTCACTTCCAACCTCAGCCTGGCCGAAGGGAACAGTAAAAAAGTCAAATTTGGATTCTTCGTATATTCATGAATGGTTTTTCATTCCTTTTTATTGGAATTCATCCATTTTTTCATTCAGAACGGACTGTAAGTCTCACTGTTCTTGCCTTTATTTTTCTTTCTATCGTAGCCCAATCAAATGACTTATAAAACCACATAAGACCTGTACCAAATGGATTTGTTGCCCGAGACAAAAATACAAACAGGACTCGCCGTGTAAGCATGAGATATTCCAGTACCAGGCGAATGTGTAAAACAGACTGTGGTCTCATAGACCACAAGCTATTGTGGATGAATCCTGTGCAGACCGTTGGAATCGTTGAGTAGAGAAAGAGATAGCGACCCTGTTGACTCGGTCTCTCTTATTCTCTATCTCCTTCTCTCCCTCTCTCTCTCGCTCTCTCTCTCCCTTCTGTTTGAGCTTGCAAATGATTTATGTGATAATACGTAATGAAGTTTTATATTTTATTGCGCACCACATGCTACGTTATTTACTGAATTCCGTCTAAAAACTTTTATTCCGGTTCTAGTCTCGGTTTTATTGATGTTTTTTTTTCTTTCAATAATCTTGTCGCAATCGTCGTCATTTTCTCCCTCAAAAGTTATCGCGAAGTAATAAATAAACGATAAAAAAAACATGATAAATTGGTGTTTTCTCTCGTTCCCTATGTTTCTCTTTCTTCTCGCCCGCTCCCCTACCGGAAACCCCCAGGAACGAGCTTAATTCTGGTATTCAAAGTTGCTGCTCTACCATCACAAATCCAACCACCGAAATGTACACCGTAACACACTCCCAAAAATCAGAGAAACGCGCGTTTATGCGAGAAAGTGATAACATCGCAACCCTCGTGGTAAGCTCCCCCTTGCGGACTTTAACAACATCAAAAGATTTTTGTCCTACTGTTAATACTACAGAACCTACATTCTAGAAAGTCAGGGAATGATCCTCTTTCAGCGTTCCGAAATTATAACTAACAATATGGTGATGTGGTTTGGGGAGTAAAGCTGAAGAGCGCATTAAATGCTGCTGCATTTCAAATTCCGTTCTGTTCTCAGAGTCCCTGAGGTCAGGCAATACTCTCGAGCATTATTTGGATAAATGCTCTCTCCAATGAGCTGATTCTGAAATTTTGACACGCCTTCATCTTTCCATGACCTAGTTTTCTGCTGTGATCCGATTCTGGCATTAATAAGTAATAAAAACATAAGGCCGGTGGCGGCTCATTCTGTATAAATGGTTCGTGGGGACGGGGGAACTTGAAAATATCGCTGTCAATCGAGGCAAAGACCTTTCTCATGAAACGAAAATAATTATTATCCGCAGTTAGATAGAAAAATGTTTGTGATGATTTACTTGGAAAATTCTGATGATCGTAAACTGGAAATTGGCAGTCACGATTAGTTGTAAAATAGGAGAATTGTCCATTGCAAGGAACTTTCATATGGTTGTGGAAATCGGTGGGGGATGAAAGACTATCCATGGAATATTTATCGGATGTGCCATTGCCGGCTTTCAGCATCAATTCTACGGGTTCTTTTGTGAGTGTGATTTCAATTTGAAGCTGAAAGTTTCACACTCGGGAGGCTTTCGTGTCTGTTATTACGATTCTACGAAAATGTTGGCATGTCAGCGACCAATTCCGTCGTCCAACAACGAAAGGGTGTCTTTCTCTGGGAGGACGAGAGAAAAGGAAGTCGGATGGTCCACCTGAAGGCTGTAAGACTCTGCAGGTCGAAGAAAAATCCGTCGTGCTGTAAGTAGTTCGATTGAGGGGAGGGTTGAGAAAAGTGGCGTTTGGCTAGGAATTGTGTGCGGCAAAGCTCGTGCGAAGGGGTGGTTGCCTCGGGGACCAAGGACTTTCCGGGACGACCGTGAAAGAGGCGAAACGAGGAAGAAAAAAAGAATGAAACTAGTAAAAAGGGAAAGAAAGAGTTTGGCGAGGGAAGAAAAAAGGGGTTGTCATGTACGGTGGGGCTAGATAGGAAAGGAGAGCTTGGAAAGCTACATTTTGAAGGGTTAAGGGGAGGCAATCGAGTAGGATTAAAGCTTCTCGATGGCTTCCAACTTCACACGAACAACGTTTCCTTTCTCTTCCTTTTTCCTCGATCGTAGTTGTCTCCGTTGATCGTCGAGTCTCATTCTTTTCGATCGCGGCCTCCTTACTCTTTCGTCGATCTCATCGTCTCGAGTACGATGAAAAGACGTTTGGTGGTATTGGTGGTATATTCGACGTGGCCTCACACTCGCCGGTTCTGATGCGAGCCCAGCTTTCCTCCGTCTCTCGAGCCTCATTTTCATCGCGCTCTTTCCCTCTCTCTCTCTCTCTCTCTCTCTCTCTCTCTCTCTCTCTACCTCTCTCTCGTTTCCTTTCTAACTGACAACATTCATGTGGCTCTTTCACGGTCACTAAGCCCTTTGGTGGTTTAATTGGACATTTTTTATTGTCAATTTGTGATTGAGATGGAGAGGGGTCGTCTTTGTCGTTAGCTCGTGAGGTGGCGATCAAGAGAATCACTCAGTGAAGAAGCGAATGGCGCTAGTGCTTTTTTACACAGGGCTAAAGTGTAGGGAGTGAATCTCAAACGGTGCTTTGTAGAGCGCCGCGCATTAAAGCTTCTTTTGTCCCTTATCGCTAAGCTGGAATGCAGCTGCCTACTTATTCTTCGTCTCTTCCCTTTCGTTCTCTCGTTCGTCTTTCAATCTGCTGATTTCCAAAGCCTTCGAAGAAACGTTTCGTTCACTTCCGTTTTCATAGCTCTAAGAAAAGCAGACTACTAGCCCGCAGAATCTTCACTTTACTCCCGAATACTTGCCCCCTTTTTCGTTGATGACTTTGCGCAGCTGCTGTTGCGGCTTATAGCTCCGATTACGAGAGCAGGGCAAAAAACCGAAAATAGCCTTCAACAGGGTAGTTGGGAGTCTTCGTATTTGCCAAGTTCCTTTGTCACCAACCGCCACCAGCATTATCCTCGTGAGATAAGGTTCAGGGCTCCAGTAGACGGAGTTGCCTATCTTGTTTAGGAAGCAGGTATGCTTGTTGAGATTGCAGACTTCGACATCAAAAATGACTCGAGCTGAAACTTTTTCCTCCACTTATCATAACTAGTGGACAATATCCTGGAAGACGATGTGTTTTTTTTTTTTTTTTAATTTCATGAGAGACTCGTCGGTGACGATCGTACCACGCTTATGATGATCCCGATACCTTTCTATCGTTTCTGTCGAACAATCCTTGATGGCTTGGTCATCGCGACTACCTGCGATAGGAAAATATGTACAGGAAGCAGATTCGAGCGGTCCACAGAGATGATGGTAACGACAGTCAAACGCGAGGCTCGCTTTTGCTTCACGGTCGTCAAGATTGGTTGATGTTCCATGTGAAGCTTTCACTTTGGCTATCACGAGAACACTGTCCACTAAATTCCCAGGCAAATGCGTATTTTCACTCTTCCTCTTTCTCTGTGTCTAGCTTTTGGAATCTCACACAGAGTAAATGGTATACAAACGGCTCGTTGTCTGTTACCAAGAGTGAAAAAGCACCACGATACGTTAAGGACAGGCCTTCAGAGCAGCACTTTATACCATTTTTTTAAACATTTTTCTATTCGTTCTCGCTACCTTCGTCGTCTTGTGATATGCTTGTACGGAAAAAGCTCTGAAATATTTAGCGCGCAATTACCAGGTCCATTCACCGTGCGATGCATCACTTTGGCTCAACTCTGACGTTTGTATCACAGGAACATCAGAGAGCGAGAAAAGAGGTTGTTCTTCCTCTCCATAGAGTGAGGGAAGCTGCGAGAAGGATAGATTGTGCGCAACCAGTGCAGGCATTCTCTCACTCCGTTCTCCTCCTCGTCTCCGTCTCTCTTATCCTCCGGTTCTCCAACCTTCAGGTCTCTTTCATCGCCAACCCCTGAGCACTGCAGACTCAATGCGATGATAAAACGCTCGCACATGCCAAAAGATGAAAAGATCCAGTGTGACTGAGAAGACGACAGGCTGGTTGTGTCCAAGCAATATTAAAAGTTGAACAAAAAATATGAAGAAACGAGTACGTCTGTGTCTGGATGAATCAGACAAGACGCGGCGTTTGGAATCCAGACGCAAGTTTGGATTTGAGTCTGCAGCAGGAACGGGCAATGATCTATCGTTTTCCAAAGGATCATCGATTCGCTTTGTAACGTCTGCAGGATTTGCCGTTTGCGGTCATCCGAAATATGTGACAGGAGGCGCGGACGCTTCAGGAATTCGCGAAACGTTTGCAGTTGAATTTCTAGCAAAGGCGAGAAAGATGTGTGCCATCGTTAATAGGTAACTGAAGAAAAAAAAAGTCTTCGCGTGTCTGATGATATCGAAACGAATGTGTGAAGCGTTGACCTCGTATCCGGAATTGAGGTTCGTTCCTCGCAGATATACCAGTGGCTGGGATTCCAGTTGCATTGGATAGAGGGATCTGGGAGTTGCAGTCATCGTCGTTGGTTGTCGTCTTCGGTGAGGTGGCATGGCAAAGGTTGTATATGTATGTTAGATGCCTGGAAGCGTACATGGAACGTCGTAGGACTATCCTACGGGCTTGGTTAGGTGGCGCTCCTTCACTCCCTACTCGGCATTCTCACCTCATCCTTGCCAGCTACCAGATTCATGTATACACACCTAGATGTCGAAATAGAACGCTATGTACGAGGAGGCTGATGTATATGTATATAGATGTATAGAGAACATTATCCAGCAGCCATTTCAGCGGCATCATGCTCTGAAAGCAAGGCGACAAGTGTGAGTTGGGTGAGGTGGTGGAAAGGAGGATTGGCAGGGTGAATCGAGTTTACGGGCTGCTCCATCACGCGAGAGCTTAGCTTATCTCAATGCAACAACGTAGTATCTGAGGCTTCCGTCTCCGGGCCGCGGGACTACCGGCCTGACGCTACTCCCCCTCTCTTACTGTCTATCCGCTTCTCATGTTGGCTCCCCTATCCTCTGTTGGTTCCGTATACTATCCCTGCGTGTTGTTCACACTGTTCTCATTCCATCCCTGCCACCCTCCGTTTGTTGCTCTCTCCTTCTTGCTTTAGCTCGCATCCTCCCCCGGTCCGTTGGTTGCATGTGAACGACTACCACTGCCATGACCAAGGAATAGTTGCTGGTTCCTCGTTCAGCTGAACTAGTGTCCCTTTGCCTCTCACCAACCCTGTACCTTTCTCTTTCTCCATTCTCCACCACTGCGATGTGCCATGCTGAACTAATTCGTGGTCAAACCCGTGCGCTCCTCGTTATCCAGCGACCAGCCATCGCTGAAGGCCCATGCTCCATCCTGGTCTTTCGTTCCTCTTATACCAGCAAGCTATCGTTGTCGGACCATGGAGTTGGCCAGGTTTAGAAAGTTCTGTCGAAGATTAAGCGACGATTTATGGTCCAGCTAGGAGACAGTAGATTCTCCGCAAACTCCACCCTTTCATGAAGCAACCAGCACCACTACAATCCTCACCCACTCTCTCAGGTGGTTAAGTCATTCGCTCCCTCCTCCAACGGTGTGGAACATCCAGGGCCAGGGTCCGAACCCTCTCCCCTAGAACTGCCCAGCAACAGCGTTCTCGATTGCCCTTGCCTAACCAACCATTCTCCCCCAGCCCCTCAACTCTTTCTTTCTCTCCATCTCTCTCTCTCTCTCTCTCTTTCTCTCTCTCTCATCACTGTTCTCCCATTGGCCGTAGGTTATTGTGGTCACTTTATGGGAGAGGGACAACGTTTAATCGAGTGGTACAGCGATAACGTTTAGTACCGGTTGTTCGCTCCGTGATGGCGGTGGTAACGTTGCCGCTGATGGTCATACATGTTCATCGGACTAATGCCCTCGAGCTTTTAAGCATTTGGCTTTATTAAGCTCCTCGCTTCGTCCTAACTGAACAAGTGGGCATCCATTTTCTTCATAACCAATTGCGACCAGCGGTCTCTTTCACTTTCATGCAGGATAACAAATGGCATTTCACGTCGTGAATGAAATGTTTAAATTTCCAAATGATAGCTGCAAAATAACGACACCGTCACTAATCCCAAAAGCTCTATCCGACCCTCCCGCGAGATCTTCGAACACGTTAGATTGACTTTAGAACTCAAGATCCCAAGGGAACTATATTTTTTCTCTGCCTCTCTCCGTTTCGATCCTTCCTCCTAGTTTGTGCTCTCGAGATCCTTGACATCGTGTCATATTTGGTACACCACGTACAATCTTTACTTTGCCGGGCTGTTATTCTTTCCGGTTAGACGTTCCTTTTCCCAAAGACATCTGGAATCCGCTCTTCTCATGTGCCGTTCAAGAAACACATAGATGTATACACGTTAGCCTCGAGTGATCGCGGTCTATCGCGGACCTACGGGAACTCGAATCCCGACGGTTCGAAGATCGTACACACTCGACTCGTCCGTATCGTCTCTTTCCAATAGAGCATATGATCCTTCCACGAAAGTTGAAAAGGGAAACTCGAATAAAGATACAGACTGAGATTGCCATGGAGTACCAGTCTTGAGCAGAATTGCTGCAGTCCCTGTATCGCGGAACCCTCAAACCCTCTCGACTCTCACCCCTTTCTTTGTCCGCATAAAAAAGGGAGGAAGAGAGGGAGAGAGAGAGAGAGAGGCGTAAGCGGGTGAGAGCTTACCACGAGAGCCTTAGGGAATATGTCGTATAGCACTTTTGACGACGAACACGTAAAGGACTACGTGCTGCTTGAACTCGCTAGACACTGGACACCACTTACGCCGTGCAAACAATTTTTTTTCCTTCGTCTATATCCCCAAGACCCTTCTTGTCCGACTACGACCGACGACCGGGGTAAAGAGTGAGAACGAGATAGCAAACGCACACACACGGCCGTCCCACCAAAAGGAACTCATACCTTTACACATATACCTTACAAGAAAAATTCTTATTGCGCCTTCGTCTGCACATAAGAAAATCTACGCTTTCTCTCCGACGTTAAGACTTGAATGACTGCCGCGCGTATAAAATGCATAGGATTTCGTTCTCCGTAGTAACCCTCATATACTGAGAACCTTGTTCAAGCTTGTTCTCACTCTTTTCTCCTTTTTCATTTCACCAGCACACTGTGTAACCCCTTGCCTCTGGAACATCGAAGGTCCTGTGTGAGTATTTCATCCGCATCGAGGCTACAACCTCGAATTCTGTTTTCCATCTTATTTTTAAGTATGAGAGGAATTCCGAACTATTGTACAATCAGAAGTTAAGCGAAGTAAATGCCGGGATAGAAGGATTAAAAAAAATCGTATGCTCGGAAATTTGGTGCAACCAATGTCTCTTTGCACACGGTAAAATGGACAGAGCAGCCCCTGAAAAATCGAACAGCCCATGTTCTGGAAAGTTTACGAGATTTTTCCGATACTTTGAAGGTCGCGAGGGCTAGATTTATTATTTTTCAATACGGATACTTTGAATGAGAAAATGCAATGACTGGTAGGTTCTGATCACGTTCTGTATAGTTTGCACAATCAACTACAGCTATTTTTCTTTAGTTTCATCGAACGGTACGAGAATTGAAGGGGAAATAGAGGATGCAGCAACAGTGGTTTCCATGTAGACACAAATACAAGGGCACGGACTTAGTGTGATATGCTTCGAGGAGAGAAAAGACGTAGTTGGACGATGGGGTGTGAGAGTGCTGTTGGAATGCTTGAGGTTGTGGGAGGGCCAAAACGAAGAACGAGGAAGAGAAGACCCTGGGGAGCTGGCAGCTCGTTACGTGAGACGTGGTGCTCTACGTCCCCCTTCAGCCCTCTCTCCCTCTTGCATTTCATCCCTCTCGGTGTTCATTCTCGCTTCCTCACGCTTTTTCCTTCTTCTCTCATCCAGCCTGTCTTCCACCGTCCTTTTATCTCTCTTACTCAAGCCAGCATACCCATCCTTCTGCCTCTTGCAGACGGCGTCGTAGCTCTGATAAAAGTACGCGAGTTTTGCCTCTCTCGTGCCCTTGCTTACAGCCTCTACTCTAGTCCAACGGCTATACACACTCCCCCTTGTCCTCCTCCTACTTCTTCTCCTCCCTGAGGCTCGACTCCTCCTTCATGTGCTCTCCCAGTGCAGTGGTCTGAATAATGTCCTAACCCTCTCGTCGCAGTAGTTTTCTTCCATCGTACACACGCTCTATATGCTTTATACATGTATGTTATATGGTCACAAACACCATTGCTATTGGTATAGCCAAGGGTAGGTAAGTTTATAGCTATACGACGGAGCAGAAGTGAAGGGGATGGAAGGGTAAGAGTCGTGCTTTGCTTCTGCTGCTTCGTACGTATCGCTACTCAGTAACAAGTGGGTATTATACGAGGCTGGTAGCTGTTGCCGACGTCGACTTTCTTCTCTCTCTCTCTCCCTCCGTCCCCTTCCCTGCATCCCATTTTCTCGCTCTCTCCTTCTCACTGCCACCCTTCAGCTCAACTTCGCCCTCTAACCTGCTTTTCCTACAAGCAGTACTTTTCTCCTACAGCTATACGTCATTTCTCACCCCAACCATTCTCCGCCTCCTTTTATTCTTCTCCTTCGTTTGTGGGAGTGATCGTCTCGGTTAAGGGTTTCTCCTATTGCCAATGGCAATTACGTCTTATGTGCCCAGAAGTGGCTCCAACGAACAACCACCACGGCAAGGCAAAGGACAGAACGACTGAGCTGATCGGGCTTCATTTACCCCCAGCTTTTTTATGCTGGCTATGGAATCAAGCCGAGAAAACTACCCTTCTGCGCGAAATATTTCCTTCCTCCACCAACCTATACAACACTCGTATGTGGCATCTCAGCTGTATTGTTACACCGCATGGGTCGACCAGAAGCCACCACAATAACTGACCAAACGAATATAAAAGGTCTGAGACGAGAGTACCAATGAGAATATATTTTATATACTTTTGCAAAGATGCGAAAGAAAAAAAGCTCCATAAATACTTCTGGCAACTGACACTTAACCAAGCCTATTCACAACTTCGCCTTTCAATCCCACCTGTTCATGATTTATTTCTACTTTTGACTAACGACGGACACATTCCTCGAAGTGTCCACTTTATTATCCTCGTAACTGTTCGAACCCAAAGTATCACTCCACACCGAAGCAACACCCCTCAAGACCTCAATTTATCGACCATGTGTGCAATCGGACTTACTGTCTTTATGACACATTTCTTGTTTCATTTTGTTCACCCTTGGCGTCAAGTTGCTACCACTGGAGCTTTGTCTCTCGGTTCATATAATCGAGTTCGAAAGTCCCTGGTATGACATCTATTGACACTAGGGCACATATAGCACCCCCGGGATTGATTATATTCGTCCTGAAGGACTATCTGCAACATGAGCACGCAGAAATATATCTTCATGTTAATCCCTCTGGGAATAAAATGTAGCTGCTAACCCCTGACATTTCGATAAACTTTCTCGTGCTACGTGTTAACATTTTCAACATGATATTTCCAGCCAGTTAAACTGTCACCAGTCGAGCCATCGTAACTCACATATACATCTACCAAAAAGCTCTCAACAATTCCTAGCTCATAGCCACGTTATTAAAAAATTTCATTAAAAAGCATGGAATGGTTCATTGGGGAGAAAAATATGCCGAAACAATTTTGAATTTCAATTATTTTCATGTGGTACATTCTTTCTGATATTGAGTGTGGAAAACAGCACAGAAAAAAAACCGAGATGGACATTTTTCCCTCTTTTATTTCTGACTCCTCAAGTCATCGTCCCGTGAAAACCTCGCCGAGGTTTGGATGCGACCCTCCCTCGTGCCTGGTCGATTCTCCTGCCAAATCGTTTCCCTGATACAGTGTCTATGTGTGGAGATACTTTCTGGCATAACTCTGAGCTGCGAGAGGAGGCAAAGGGGTGAAGTTTCGTGGAGATAAAAGTGGGACAAGGTAGAAAAAGAGATAGTGAGAATCGTTAGGCTGATGTGCATTTTTATTATACTTTTCCAAACGCGAGGGTGCGTTTTGGGTCGCACTTCATCCTCTCTCTGAAACATTGTTTGCTTGGCAACGATCAACAGACGACAACCTCTTCTCCACGTTGCCAGGCTCGTATGGCCAGCGTTTTATCAAAATTTCACAATCATTTTTGCCGTTGTCTTTTTAATCTCATGGGAAAGGTTTTTGTTGGAAGATTTCTTCAAGAGATGGAAGTGATCCAGTAGCGAATCTGTTCGGGACGCGTGCGTGTACGAAATCAACAAAATGATTATTTGTCGAAATTAAAGCAACTTTGGAGGGAAAGTGGTGGTGAAAATGACCATCGGTTATGAAGGATCAACGTGTTCCTACGTTCTACCTTCGGTAACGATATTCTGGATGTTGCTGTTCCACTTGGATGGAGGGCAACCGAGGATAAGGGATGAAGGGATGCGAGGGAATGGGTTAGCAAGGCCACACCAGCATTTCAACGCTCCGAAGTGAGGTACAATTAAAATTAGCGCAATTCAGTCACTCCGGGGTTGGCTTTCTCGTTGAATCCACAGTGCGCTTGGCCTCGCTCTCTCGGTAATTCGCGTGCCTGGCATTTATATTATTAAGCCGCATGAAATTTCTCACCCTCTCGTAGTGGCGCTTAAAGCTGCGCCCTCACTATTCCCCATGTTACCTGCTTTCTACCTCGATGCATTCTCGTCCTTTCTCCCACTCGTATATCCTGGATATACGAACTCATTATATTCGCCTCTTTTGCCCTTTAAGCTCGAGCGGGGTCTGTCCCGGTTCGAAATGTCCTCTGTATATGGAATCCTCTCTCACGCTCTCTTTTCCACTCCTCGCTTCTTCTCCCTTCTTCTCACTATTTATCCCTCAGCATCTCTATCTCTCGTCGACGAAATAATCCCGTGACCGTTTTGACAGTGAATTATACCTAATTGCGCTTATTACGAGAACGAGCGAGAGAGCTTCATTATTCCCTATTCTGCCACCACTCACAGGCTTTGGCACCCTAGATGCAAAAGCCTCGAACCATTCAGTATTATATATACCACACCACTCTCCCTCTCTCTCTCTCTCTCTCGCTCTCTCCCCGTCATCCGTTTCTCAGCATCATTTCCTCTCTCTCCCTCTCCCACCCTTGCAAAGCTTCGTGACACGATACGAGATTTCATAAGCATCACGTCATGCTCGACAACCAGACTGTGCATTATTACGTTTTCTATTCGTGTTTCTCACCTATTTGAACCATACAAATTGTCATATTTCCATTATTCTCATGACGGAAGGACATCTATTTATTTTATATTTTCGAACTTGCCCATTCAAGATCGGGTATAATAAAATTTCATCGGATATTGTGCAGACCTTCATTATGGATTTTCATACCCATTACACATGTATGTGACACAGAGAATTGAGCAGCATCAATTACCCCGAGATGGTGGACAAACATGTGCAATGTATTGTCCCGATTTCTGTTTGAGATTCAAAGCTCATACGGCGTCAAACATTGCATACAATTTGAGTGTCCATACACATCTATACATTAACGACGACATTAATCAATCTCATTTTTATTCCACCATTAGCGATCTCGTATTTAAGGCATTTCGCCCAGATGAACTTCTAATGCATGTGTTTATAAACATTTTTACAAATATTTCTTATGTTGTCGTTGTTGCGAATGAAAAATTTCGATGCCCGAGTGTTGCGATCTGCTCTCTGGGCTCAGCCCTTTAATAGCTGTCTCTTTTGCAAGTTAAGTATCTTGAATCTTACCTTTGGATGTGTTCTCCTGGGGAACGCTACCTTCGGGTCGATCTGCAATTAAAAAAAAAAAATTATTTGTAACAGAAATGCGTATTTACCTCCGAAATTGAACGGATAATAAACGCACTTTGTAAAACCATAGTTCAAGAATGCAACACGAGAAGCAACGAGCGAAGAAACCAATTTTAATTTCTTATGTTTAAAATTGTTGCATCGAAAAGTGCTTGAAACTCTCCAAAGAGGATGCGGAACCCTTTCTAGAATAACATAAAGAAAACAACGCCCATAACGTCCTTGAATTTTGTTGTGAATGTTGCACAAAACACATCGGTGCTCAAAGGGGAACGTCACTCTTGGCTACAAGCTGAAACGGGACAGGAATATTGAAGACGATGAAAAAGGAAAGTTTATACAAGACCAGTGCGCCCTTTGGATGCAACATCCACAAAGGAAGGGCGCAAACTGTGGAATTCCCAGCGCAACTTTGGCGTAAATTTTCGCACAAACTTGCGTTCTCCTGAGTTACCTTCTTCTTTCTACTCTCTCGCTTAATTCTCTAGCGTTGAATCATATATGAGATGTTCGATGCCAAATGTGATGCTTCGCACCTCCAACCTCCTTTGATCTGACTGCAATATTTTCATCTCCCCGTACTCACTAAAAAAAGCTCCCATGCATAAAACTCCATTGAATACACGAACCAAATGCCTTTTTATCCGCTTCTACATTTTTTCAATAACTTCCAGTTTTTCTACTGTACGAAGAAATCTCGGCTGTACAGAAACATTCTGAATTGTTAAGTAACCAATTTGGGATGAAACGCCCTGTATACAAACGTGGTGTGTTTTCCCTGGCAAACTTTTAGCTACTCCTGACCTACCGTTACTACTAACCACTCGGAACGCTGCTCAACCCAAGTGAATCGTTTTCACTCTGTTTTATTCTTAATATATGAAAAGTAAAATATGCAAGGGGCAGCTGACAGAACTGCAAATGCAGACTGGTCCTCTGTGACTTGACCTTGTCTCTGGAGACTGTGCCTCTTAGCATTCGTCATGGTATTGACATGTATATGAAATAAAGTTTGAAAATGTACTTATGAGAATCCGAAATGTCATAACGCTATATTTTTTGACTGACAGGAGGAATACAATGGCAGACGATGTTATCTGGAATATCAGTTCCGTTTATATGGTATCGTTCGGTCATCTCGATAGACTGCACACCCTTCTGGTTAAAGCAAGTGCTTCGGCTCATCAATACACGCGGAAAATACGCCAGCAAGGCCAAACCCACCCCTGTGTACCTGTCGACATTGTTTCCTGCTTTCTCACACTCGATTCCCTCTCCACAATCCGTTTTCACCCTCTCCGTCCGTCTGCCAGCTCTCGCTCTCTCTCTCCCCCTGACACGTGAGATGGAAGGGATGATTTATGGTAATCTTTCTGCTTCCATGCCGGTCGTTCGTTCTTGAATTACGTACAGGCAACTCGACGCGCTTAGAGCGATCATGCATCCACACATTAGATTCACCGTAGGGCGATTCAAAATAAATCGCCGTGTAACGATCGCTGTAAGTTTTTTTGATGGTCCAAGTTATGGAGGAATTTTTTTATTTTGACATGACGAATATATTTACTTTCAGGGTCAAGAATGAAACAGAGTTTTCCAATCAAACTCATATAAACACATATTTGTGATAGCAACGCCGATAGATAGCGGCGTCGTGTTCACCACGAACAGTTCCTCCCGCTATTGCCATCCTGTTACTATACTCCTATTGCCTAGGCACTCCCTAACGATCGTTGGATAATCGATTTGACGATCCAGCACGTCATACCCCACCCCGAAATGTACCCTCTCCCACCCAGGGGTTGAAACTCATCGAGCAACCGTTCAGTCACGATGTTCCATCAGGGACAGTGCTACATTTTCCCTCTCCCTCTCTATCTCTCTATATGTCTCTGTCTCGGTTATTCTCGTGAATTTCCAACCCCTAAAGCCGATAGCACCACCATCAATCCCGAGCCCATATCACACGAGACTCATACTGGATCACTGGCTCATTCAGCCAGTTACGGAATAAATTAAAGTTACCCCTATGAATTCTCTTTGTTCACCCCACCATTCAGCCACCAATGTCTCTATGTATACATATAAATGTGTGTGTATAGAGGAATAACGTGAACGCATGAACGGCCATAGGCAAATCACCAGTGGCTAGTTACATAGCAAAACAAAGTCGATGTGCATGTTTCATTAAACGTACGGAATTTCTGTCCTCGTGACACGATCTTTGCGATTCGTTATCAGAGGCGAATTTATAATCACAAGAATGTTCCAAACGCCTTGGCACGTCGAAAAATCTTCTTTTTTTTTTTTTTAATGCTTCAGTTGGAAAAGATAATTATGGTTGAAGTTTAGACCTTCCGATCGCGCAGATATCAGTATAAAATTGATGATTTCTGGCCATTGATTTAATATTTTTCATTTCATCCGAGGCCTCGGATACTTTGATTTGTTTTTCATGAAGCTTTTGGTGATTCGTGTTCGATTCATTTCAGCTCCGACGCGATTGTACGCTTTATTAATCGATTAAACGGGGCGCAATATTTATGAGCTAAAAGCTCCATTATCGTGGCACACGCAGAGAGAATAATTGAGGCACATGTACCGCGCGAGCAATGGGTAAGAAAGGTGTGGAGAAGGGTGGTTTTTGATATGCGTTAAAATCTAGCTACAACTTTACTAGTCACCTTATATGTATGTGTAGTCTTGGGGGTGTTTCCCTAAGGATTTTATCGAACGAGCACGTAGCTGTGGGGTGAAACCACGGACGTGGTAATGACAAGCGAGAACTCAACTCAACCCCTAAATTCCCCTTCTCTCTTTACAGACTCCTGCGCCCGGACCTTGGTGCAATCCTTTCGCCTTAATTCCCGCCCTCTTCGTTTCTCTTGCACTTGCTCCCTTTTCGTTCCTTATCCAACCTGAAGGGAATACTAGCTTTGCTTTCTAACAAATAATCGTAGAAATGGAAAAATGCTGAGCTGTCATGATGATTGTGCCACCATCACTCATTATTTCTTATCGTCACTTTATGAATTGTTATCGCGTTTCCCAAATCCTGGTAATTGGATCGAGTTCGATCTTATCCTCGATCGTTGACAAGAGTTCCAAAGTTGATATCCATATTTTTCCTGTTCATCAAGATTGGGTAATGGTTTTCGTTCCTACGAAAATTTGACCCTCCAATCTCATTCCAATATATATTCTTGGCCAAAAATTAAAAAAAAAAGAGGAAAAGGGATTAAAAACATTTTTAATAATATGTCCTTCGAAATTTGATGAAGAATTTTTCTCGGTGAATTCTTTGTGTACATATTTTTAGTTATGTGTAGAAAAAATATGAGTTCACTTCAGCCACACTACGAGTCCGTCAACGTCAACGCACTAGCAAGCCAGAAGCAAAGCTTCTCAGTCTCTCGCTTACGTTTGCATAATCCCCTACAGCGAAGCTCGCACCAATGAGATCTTCTCTTCTCTTCTCTACGTTTCCCTACGTCTCTTGCAAAACAGAGAGCACGCGAATGAAAGAGAGAAAGTTGGGAAGAGATAAAGACAGAGGCCCTAACTAACAAGCTCCTGCCTACGTCAGAGTTTCTCGGGCAAAGCTTTTTGATTCCCTTCGTATTTAACTCGATATATGTCATCACTTTCGTGATATTTCGTCAAAACTTCGTGGCAAAAAGACACGTGTCAAATTTTCTGAATCTTGTTTTCTCAGCTTCCTGCATGCTGACTTTTCCACCTACCGACAGGCACTTGACAAGACGAGGAAATGGATTCAATGTGAATCGAAATTTTTGACTTTTCAGTCAAAATCACGACGAAGATTTTTGAAAAACAACTGTAATAATTATAACGGCGCAATTTTGTATACTATTTCATTGATTTTCGTTGCATGGACAAAATCACAAGCAAATCCACCCACAAGTTCATCAGCTACCGTTTCAATAGTAAAAAAATCTCTGTGCAATCGTTTCATAAAAATAGAAAAGAATCGAAAAGATGAATCGATGGAAAAAGTTATTTTTCCGAATGGATTTCTGTAGCGGTTACAGAATGTTTGTGACAGAAGAGTAATGGAATCAAATTGCTATAGGCGAATCGTTGGTGGCTTGGAGAATTTGAAGGAGCGAACGTCGACATTATTGACAATAAAAACTGAAAACAAGGGGAAAAAAGAGTTTGGGATCAAGAGCAATTGAGAGAAATCAAGAGAGATAGAAAGGAATAAAAAAGGATGAGATAGTAAAAGCCATTCTCGCAAGCATAACCAGTTACGAGATATCTCGAGAAATGATCGGCTGCCTACACTGAGAAGGAAAAGGAAATAGGGAGAAGGAGAACGTGGGAGAAAGAGCGAGAGAGAGAGAGAGAGAGAGAGAAAGAGAGCCAAAGGCGACGATAGAAATTCAATCTGGTTGGCACGCCTGGAAATTGGAAGAACTACCCCCTTCCTGAAAAGTTAACGTCGTCTTCGATGTCGTCGTCTCTCGTTCGATGATGATCCGTACAAGAGGAAAAAACGAACGACAGAAAAAGTTTTCCTCTTTCCTCGGTGCAACATATACCAGGATCCTATTTTTTTTCTTCTTCTTTAAATCTCTTGCGTGCCAGAAGCCTCGAGGAGGTAATTCACAAAGCGATTTCTCGAACCACATTCCCCGATCGAATCCTCGAGCATCCCCCGTCCAAAGATGCAGCAGTCAAGAGGAAGGGTATTTTTTCATCCCCCATCCACCCCGTAAACTACCCTCTTATCAAGGCGACTCTCGTGGGTATGCGGTGAAAATCACCAAGCCTCTTTTTTAAAAAAAAAAAAAAAAAAAACGAATGGTGCATTGTATTTACACTTTTATTTTTTCTCTACACCAAACCAAACACCATTTGCAAGAACAGACTGCTACATTTCACTATTTTTCATTCTCATGAAAAATAGCTCAGACGAGACGGGCAAAATTGTCATTATTTTTCGAGTTATGACCGGACGATTTATTATAATAATTTTACGAATCCTCTCGAATATTCCCATTTCGGTACGTGATGTTATTTTGTTTTTCAAGCTAAAAACATGAAGTTGTCGCAGTCAGACCTCTATGCTTGCAACTTCTACAAACGTAAATTTTCTCATTTTGCGCAAAATGCACAGAACAGCCGAGTCAATTGGGTCTTGGGAAGATGTGCAGGCGAGTGCGACGCAACTCTAGCCCCGTCGTTGTTACAAAAAGCGAGATCCTAGAGTAGCATGTTGGAGAATCAGACATTTTTTCTCGAGTTTTGTAACAGCGAGAACAGATTCGAAGGAATAAAAATGGAATTTTAGCTCCGGTTGTGATTTAACTTTGCGCGGAAACCGTTGCGAGTATACAGTTCTTCCTAACCCCATCGTGTTTTCTTCTTGTCACTACGATTGGATTAAATATGTGAGAGCTACAAGTGGGAGATTTTCCTTATGCTATGACCCCTCCTACGTCCTCTGTTGTCATCTGGCCGCCCTCCGTCTGCAACTGAGCTTGCCTTCTTCTCCTTTTTTCTTCGCACACATAGTACACGGATGCACGGAGACACACACTTGTGTGTATAAATGAAGTTCGGGGTTGCAGCTTCGACAGGGCATTTCTCACAACTTTTTTCTCAATCTTTTACCTCCATTTTATCTGCTAGTTTTATTTTCATAACTTTTTTTATTCGGAGTTTTCGACACCTGTTAATTATATTTTCTTTTATTCTCTTTGCTGATTATCATCGTCATATGCGTTTTTTCCCTCCGCTCTTTTCCGTTTCGCCCACATTCATTATCCATTTTTTTCTTGTTTTCGGGGCCACATTATTACTTGCTCCTTTTTTTTTTGTGAATTCACCTCATCCTCGTCCAGTCAACTTCTTGTTTTCATTCACTATCCTCGTTCCTTCCCCTTTTCATTTAATTCATCTTCCTTCTCTGTCCTCCTTCTCATTGTGACTGATGGCCTCTGGCTTCAATAATGTCCATGCCAACAACTCCATCTTTCTTTTCTGTTCCTCGTCCACTCGTTTTTCGTGCGGTATTTAATTTTTTCAAATCTTCGTCTCGCTGATGAGAAGGACGATCGTTCTTCGTTTCCAGTTTTCTTTGAAAAGCTCGAGGCTGGACGAGATTCCATCGCCATGGTTACCTCTTTCCTCGCGGTTCCATTGAACGCACTAACGATGGCTTCCTTGGCTTACAATTCTTTCCATGTGCCATCATTAACGAGAGAATTACAATACACGCCACTATCAGAGCACCCTTTCATTCCCCTTATATTTTCATTTCGAAAAAAACGTAAACTCGTTCGGTACAGGAAAAAAAAAACAAAAAATTATTTCCAAAAACACAATCAACAATTTTTCGGCTAATTTCACGATGTTTCAAACATCGTTCCAGGAAGTTATACGAAAAGAGAAATCAATCCAATAAAACGAGCAAGAGAAAGTAACCAATCAAGGTCATAATTATACTAAATTCAATTATAATTAATAAGCTAAAAGAGTCATTGCGTTAAGAAAGAAAATAAAGAAATGGCAATTCCATGTGTAATGACTTCAAGTTTAATGAGAATGTAATCTTGACCGAGTGCCCCTGTACGGTAATGGAACTTTATAACAGACGAAGGAATAATGGTGAGGAGAAAAATTGGAGTTGAACGAAATTTAATTGAGGGTGGGGCCTGGAGGGGAATCGCGGAACTCGATAAATGTTGAATGTGGACAATGATTATGATAAGAATAATTAACTGTTGCGGATGGAGAAAGAATATGTGGATGAAGAGGAAAAAAATGATAACATTTTATGCGGCAAATCTAGGAAGGAATCTCGGGCCACGTTTGCTTGCCTCAAATAGAGTAAATTCGTTGAGCAAATTAAAGGCAAATATAGGAAGTGGACGTTTCCTCTTTTGCTCTTTGCTCATGGGCACATGCCACCGCAAACTAGCGACGTCGATTTTCCGAATCGATCATTTCTCGCTCAGCCTCCCGTTTCGTTTACAGTTAATTTCCTTTTTTATCCAGCCACACGCATGAGCATGAGACACTGCCAGTAAAATCGATTTTGTTTTTTCATGACCTGTGGCCTGTCGTGATGAAAAAAAAGGTTTATGGGAGTTGCACAATTACAGCGAGCTCAAATTCCAATTCAATAAAATCGAAAACAGCCCAGAGGAGTTTTTTTGTTTTTACTTTCGAAAAGTAATTGTATTTCGAAGGAAAAAAAAGACTCGGACAGTTTGTGGATTAACAAATTCATTGGAATGTTATTTTGCTTCAGAATTCGTTGGCCCCGTCGTTGCTTCGGATTCTCCACTTAATTTTTTCACACGCTCTCGATACTGCATCCTGTTCTATCATTTATTTCCGCATATACAAAGAACGGTGAAGTGAACAGGCAGGCCGCCGGGGCCGGGGGCTGAAACTGCCGGAACGTAAAACGTTGAGATCGAACATCCTCGACTATTGAGCTCGAGCGTCGGCAAAATTTATTACATCTATTGTCGTATATATGAAGGAGAGACAGAGAAAGAGAGCCAGAGGCTTGCAGAGCGAGGGAGAAAGAGAGGGAAGGTGGAAGAAAACGAAAGAGGGTTGAAATCGCGGGCGGTCAGTTATTACGCGAGACTGAGCGATTGCTTTTAATATTCGCGCCAGCTGCGTTCTGCTTCTGTCTCTTTCTATCTCCTTTAACACACTCGCACGGAGCTCTATAAGCATTTTATCTCATTCCCTCAAAAAGCTTTTCTCTCCCGCACAAGATGTATAGTCCGATAAAAATAGACTCCGCGAGAGAGCGTTTCGATTCCCTTCGTCCATTATTTTTCTGCGAGAAAGAGAGAGAGAGAGAGAGAGAGAGAGAGAGAGAGCGCGAAATAAAAACGAGGAGGATAAAAAAAAAGTACGCAAAGAGAACGAGGTAATCGTTATTGCTCGCCAGCAGCCGCGGAATACGAGAATTTCGTCTCTTTTTACCACGAATACGAATACTGGCATCTTTTCCCTCTTTCCACATGCGCGATGTACATATCGAAACGCAAAGAGAATGAAAGTTGGAAACGGAGAAAAAAACTAAAATGAAATCCTATTGGAAGTTTGATAAATGTCAGTCAGCGAGGTGGAGAGCTTGATAGAATTTGAAAAATATTTTTGTACGCTTGGAAAGAGAAAATCTCTTCCCGTTTCAATTGACTAGGCCAGGATTCTTTCTATTTTTTTGTTTTTTTTTTTTTTTTTAATGCTACCTGTCAAAAATATCTTCGATAACGTCACTGCCATTTGGCACCCGCAGGCCAATATATGTCCATCCTCCGTGAACCGAATGTACACTTCTTTATTTTCCTCTCTCCACTTCTCGCCAACGATTCTCGACTGTTTGCTTTTTTCTCACCAGCTCTTTCTTCCTCTCTTAATCTGGAGGCTTACTTGACGTTTCACCAGCTGGCATCTGCTGATACGGTGAACTTTTTTCACTAAGGGTCGAAAGAGTAAGAGAGAGAGAGAGAGAGAGAGAGGGAGAAGAAAAAAGTGGTGCTGAGGAGTGGAGAAGGAACAGGGAAGGAATCGTGAAAACTGCCAAAGTGATACGTAGTAAAATGTGTGAGAAAGAGCAGAGCTAGTAAAAAAAAAAAACGAAAAAGAAATCTCATGTCTTGTCTGTAATCCAACTTTATTAAAAACGTATATGTGGAAACACGACAGCAAACTTCGATCTCACGAAAGCAGTTTGCAAAGATTATTAGATAACTCAACTATGATTTGGTGAAATTCAATATTCTTTCTGTGTACGAATAATTTTCAAGATCACGAATCAAAGAAAAATATGGAATTGAAAAAATGATCTATTTCACTTCAGATTTTTCGTAAAGTCAATAGCTCCGTATTATTCCAAATGGACGAAATGGATTCGTCGCCAATGGGATGATCTATTTGATTGCAAAGTATCGATTCATCTCTATGAGAATATCGTAATATTACGAATTGAGGACGATACCGGAGTCTCGAAATCGCGTATATCTTTCAACGACCCCCATCGACCTTTGCTGCAATTTTATTTAGATGATTGAAC
Organism: Campopleginae sp. 14b; assembly: GCA_030522525.1. Classification (NCBI taxonomy): domain Eukaryota; kingdom Metazoa; phylum Arthropoda; class Insecta; order Hymenoptera; family Ichneumonidae; species Campopleginae sp. 14b. The sequence continues at coordinate 198,468 of JAPYYS010000221.1, forward strand.
TATTCTACATCTACATATAGGAAAGTGTGCTCGAAGTGAGATTCCGTAAAATGTCAAGCGACTAAAGAGGTCGGGAGTTTCCGCGTGGTGCGGAAAGACGGGAATCAGGAAAAGAGGTCGAATAAAGCTCGGCAGACGTATGTATCCTAACACTTGGTACGGTGAAACTAAAAAAAGCGGAAGGGAGCGAGAGAGAAGATAAACCTTGGGGTAAAAGTTTGCCAACGTCAAACAGTAATTCGCTCTATCGGGGTGTCGGGAATTCGTACGAACAGTACAAAACGGGAATACCAGTGGCGAAAAGGGTGCATGGAGGATGGGTAGGGGATAAAAGCTCGGCTTTTCCAACCCCCTCGGGTGATGCCAGGCGACGCTTCGTTCGTCAGCGATAAACATAGTTAGCCGCTTTAGTGACGCAACCGGTCGAACACAAGAGAGGAAGAAGAGAACGAGAGGAGAATCGTTACGAGCTACCGAAGGAATAGTTATTTTAGGAAAACTATTGATAAGCCTTGAAAGGTTAAACGCCAAGGTTGAACATTCGCGAGATTCAAGATGCGACAGCGGTTGACATAACGAGAGCACCGCTCCGAGAACCAGTTGAGTCGACTCTAATCTATTTCTCAACGTTCCCTACAATTTTTATAAAGGATCAAATTAAAGCAAGCATCAGTTATCGGTTAATTATTACCAACTAATTTCGTTCGGTGGCGTGAACCATAAATATTGTCACAGCAACGTACGATTCGTACAAGAACGATATTCAAAAATCCTTTATTTGTATGAAAATTAATCGAAAAGTGGATTGATAAAAAAGATACAGAAATTTGATCGAAAAAGGCCCGATTCAAGAATTTTATTTCCTTCCTATAGATCACATTTTTATCATTTCCGTTTTGACAGAGAAGATCGATTCTATTCCAAATGCCAAGCAACATGTATGAAGACGTTGAAAAACTATAAAACAACACGCAAAACAAGTGGAGAAAAAGACTGACGTTTTTGAAGAAAAAAATGGTCTCTTATAGAAAAATCCACTTTTTCTGAAGACTCACTCGACACTTCGAGGCAATTTAAAAATTCGAGAGATCGCCTGAAGTGGCCGATATGTTGTGGACTGCCCATTACATGTGCTTATATAACTATATAATTATTAAAGGATCCGTGTGTCTGTTCATTTAATCCAGCAGCCTATTGGACTGCGAGTGCAATCCCAGCCCTAATATCCAGGGAGTTGCGGCAAAGTGTCAGAGACAACGAGGTCTACCAGACCGAACTGAAATTGCAGTTCTGAAGGACGACGCGAAAGCGATAGGTAGAGTAAGGAGCGAGAGAGAAAGAGAGGGGAAGAAAAGCGTGCATCAGGCATAATGTATCCGATGAACTCACCACCATTTCACTTCCATGGGACTTTCCACCCTTTCGCAACATCTATACTCACAACTCCGTATTTCCTCTACACCGTCGGGCACTCCCACCCCTTTTCCCGACGAGAAACAGCATCGAATTGGTCGGATAATTAAAAGCAAACTTGCTCAAATGGATCCAACCCCTGGGAATACTCTATAGCAACGTTACATCCCTCGAATGACTATTCCATTTCGACGTATGAATATGGAAGAATTTTCAAATCGATTCATGTACATCCAATTCCAATACGAATATCCATCCATCGACGTTTAATAATTAAGTTCTGATAAAACATCGATCTAATTAAGAGTATTAATGTCGCGAAAAAATCGATTAACGTTGTAAAATCGTAATCCTACTCATACTTTGCCCAACCTGATTTCGACCCACACCACGTCGTTGTACAACGCCCAGTCCCCACTCTTAAATAAAGATGGTCAAGCGGACCAAGAAACGAAAAGTCTCGTCCTTTTGGCTCTGGGACGTCGAAGGAAAAGTCATCGTCGAAGATTATATTAGTAGAACGAAACAAAACTGGCCAGTCTCAGCAAAATTTTCTATCATCGAAGAAATAAGTCATTTTCTAATCCGAGGGCCAAAGCCGATGATCTTATGGCATAACAGAGATAAGTAAAACAATATTGATTTATATAAAAACAAACAGAAAGGAAAGATACCGAAAATTGCATTGAAATAAATATTATAAAATTAGAGTGGTATAAATTGATGGAAAGTGTGAGTGAGCGAGTGAATGCTGTTAAAATAAAAACTATATCATGAAATATCGATTTGAATTGTGAAGAAATAAGAAAAAAAAATCGAAATAAAATCCGGAATAATATTGAAGAATAATATTAAATAAGAATTGTAAAATTGCAAGGAATAGTTACACCGTCACTCTTTTATTTTTCCTATTTTTAATAATTTTTAAATTCAGGAGTGATTAAAAAACGCGAGATAAAATAAAGTCGCACGTTCCGGCTTAATCGATTCTGTTTACTGGCAATATATAGAGTTTCTTAATTATCCCAGCATGATCCAGAATTTTTAGTGGACGCGGATGACGGGCAGTTTGTTTTTAATGAAATAACATATCTCGTCCTGCTCGGAACTGAATAATTAAATTAAATTATCAAAAGTGTCGACCTTACAAGCATTTGGGTTTATCGGAAGAAAATAATTTTGGTGGAGTCGTGATGTTGAAGGTGAAGCTTCAATGTGAGAGAATTTCTCGGGATGATTCGTAAATGCAATGAAGTGTTTTTCTCCGCGCAGAACGCAAATAACTGGAGGAATAAGACACAAAGGAAGACAAGAAGTGCGGCAGACGGGGGATCGTATATTAGCGAGCTTAAGATAGCCGGTGTATTCACGTCACAAGCGTTGCCAATCAGAGCGACAATGGCTCGTAAATTCGAGCCAATCAGGGAAGAACTCGGAGAGCTAGCGATGGAACGAGGAGACGTGACCGCGAGAAGACCACGGAACTCGAAGCTATTGCTTATGAATTATTTAAGCACCCTCTTTCAACCCCTTTTCTCCTTCTTTTCCCGCTCCGCTTCTCTCTACTGCTTTTCGATGTCGTCACAACCGTTTCCCGCGTTAAATAACAGTGTCAGATCATTCCCTATTTTATTCCCGGCTTTGTAGATTCTACCGCTATTGGAAATTCAAGGGTAAACGTCTCGCTGAGTGGTTGCAAATATGCGAAACAACAAAAGTAATAAAAAAATAAATGGCATGTGGTAATCCGTGGATCATAAACTCATCCGCACACAACTATCAACAAAACTTGATCGTTTATAGAAAAAGCATCAAGACTAAAACTTCATCACAATGCTTTGTATATAAATGCATACGGAAAACGATGGATACGTTTATAATCACGCGTAGCTTATTTACAAAACTAAAATATAGACATGGAGATGGAGAGAGAAAGAAAGGGAGAGCGAAGGAGAGGGAGAGAGAGGGAGGGAGAGAAGAGAGCCATACCAGATTTCCCCATGTCGTTGTAGAGTCGGCAGTGACTCTTGAGAATATGACAATTTTCCAGGCTGCGTAACACATTCATTCATCCCCTCGGCCTCTTCTGTTGTATAAATGTTCCGCGTATATTTATATAAGCAGACGACGTTGGAAATATATATGTATAGATAACACGTGATTGTGCTAAAGAGATATACCTGCTTGTACCATCCGTGGCCTTAGCTTTATCCACCCCTCCTTTCGTCATTTACAAACCCAGTGAATCTCGGAAGCGGCAAATCCGAGCTCCCCCCTTATTCGGTTGAATACAGTTGAGAGAGAAAACACGACAGTGATTACGTACGTAATTATGACGCGTTGATACGAAACGCGCTCCGCTTCTATAGCCAAACTAACAAAAGATATATATGTATATACGATCGTGTACAAAAGCCAACTCTCCTTCTCACAACAATCAGGTGAACTCGGGAATCATCTCACCCTTCGTTGCACGACCAGTTTGTCCGTTGAATTCTTCAGACTTGCTCCAAACACCAGTATTGTCTAATTCTGCTATTCAGTTTTGGCAACGTCTCGTCCTTTATCAAAAACAATCATCTTTACGAGTTTAATCTCTGCTCTAGTGTGATTTTTTTTTAATTTCAAATACGCATAAATTGGTATTTTTGGTGCATATACGCATGATCATAATATGCCAGTAAGTAGCCAAGCTCGAGTGGTCGTGACGGAGAGCAAGAGATTTGAAGCTGCAAAAGTGTATCTTTTATCCACAATGACGAAATGTAAGACGCGAGTACGACGCATCAAGTTTTCCTTTTAACGCTCGGGATTCATGTTTCTCAAGAGGAAAAGTTTTTCGTAATCCTGGCTACTTAGAAAGTACCACCTAGTCCACCTTGCTCTCTCCCCTCTCGCTCTGGCTCCGTACCATTTGCCATTCTCATATACCACGAAGGAGGGGAAGTTGCAAAGAAGGGATGAAAAAGTCTTTCATACAAGACGGAAGCTCGTTCTCTCGAACAAGTTCTTGGTCGTGGATCGCCGAGCGCATACGTGTGTCGAGTTTTTCTGTGCTTAGAACTTTTGTTGGAAATCACTCACACCGGGATGAGGAATGTGTCGATGGAAAACCGCGCAACCCCCTTACCGACGACGGCAACGAACAAAACGGGATGGCAAAACGTTCATCTCTTTCTCTCACGGCATTCTCGTCCCGGGACCTCGAATATAAATTCCTTTTCGACTTGCTTGGAATACACTACTTCTCTGTTTCCTTCTGTACTATCATCCCTTGCCCTTCATCGCTGTTCTCATGTGTGTATCTCATCTACATACAAGTTTCTCGTTCCCCCTCCAGTTGTCTCGACTTCCGGAGCCTTGTACCTGAGAAGAGAGATTTGAATAAATCATATCTTTGTCTCTCCTTCCTTCCTTCCTTCCTTCCTTCCTCGTCACTAACTTTTACCCCGCACATACAGCACCTCACACCCCCACCCAAACACCCCCACACCTATGAGCGCTCGTTCGCGTAGTTTTACGAAGGGATATACGAGCAGTACAGGCCTGGCTTGTCGTTTCCATCCACTTTATATTCCATTATACACTCGTATCCATTCGTATACTCCAGTTAAAATAAAAATCCGAGCAATAGGGGTCGAACGAACAAAAAAAAAACTAAAACAAAAACTTTGCAGCCAATACAAAGATATCTTGTGAAGTTTGGAGCACTTTGTACTACATGTGCCAAGTTTTTCCTTGAATCTCCGATGTATGCCGATACAAAATCCTTCAAATAAATTTCAGCATCTCAATTCTAAAGCCTCTGCATTTATTCGAATTCCATTCAAATCGAAATGAGGTTAAATTATCTGGCAAAAAGTTACTCGTCATTGGAACCTTTTTGAAGATCGCACATTCCAAGACCGAAAAAAATATCCGCTTGCACTGTTGAAACTTTGTATCGTGCTCGCGCGTGGATCACAGAGTTCCGACGATCGTGAGGATCCTGCTGGGTTTTTGCAGTAACGCACGGAGTACTTATCCGAAGGCGCTGCTAAAATTTTACAACGGTGCAAATAAATTCTTATTTATTTATTTATTTTTATTTTATTTTATTTTATTTTTTTTCAATTTTTGGAAAGCTATCGTTGAGCTGAAGTTGAGGGGATGATTTTCTCGAGTGGAACTCTCCGGAAAGGATGAATCCGTTTCGAACTTAGTCGACCATTAGTACTGTGTACACGTAGATCAACGTATGCATACTTGATACACGTGCCTGCATACACGTGCGTGGGTGCAGACGTCAAGAGCTTTCAGACACGAGAGCGAGCGATGGAGAGAAGGAGAGAGGGAGAGCAGGGGAGGCATAGAGGGAGGGGTTGAAGAGCGAATGTGAATGTCTCTCGTCTCAGCAGGGCCGGCATACACTAGACTGGCATACACGTACTAGCTGGATGGGAGCGTCGAGTTTTACGCGTGTTTAATCTAGAAATGGATCGTCCGAGAACGCAGTAACTGCAACCCTGTGGAACATATTGTGTATAGAGGATGAACCAGTGCAGGGGTTGCATAGACGAGCTGGAAACCCGGGAGTCGTATAAGGTAGAAAAAGCAGGAACGAGAATCATTCTCTTCCTCCCATCCTCTTTCCACTCTTTTCCTTCGCATTCTTTCACTCTTTTTCCGCCCCATGGTACCTCGTGAGTAACAGCAGGAACCGACCAACGGCCACTCCACTAGATTCCGCTTCGCTCTCGTGAAAACCGTTGAGTATTTGTGTTCGTCAATGTGAGTGCGTACAAGCATGAGAACAAGACAGAGTTGTCGGGAATTTTCCACAAAATTTATACGTACGTGGAAATACTTCGCAAAGCGCGCGCTTGGATAAACGTGAGCCTCGAGAGGAAGTGAAAAGATTTTGATACATTCGTTACATTCGTTTGCCAGAAAAGGCGAAAGACGGACAACTTGAAAAGGAGTGAAAACAGTTGACTCTGGAATACAATGCGAGTGGCGTTTCGGGCAAGTTTGAAGGGGCTTGTGATAATGTTTTACATTTGGAAAAATGCTTGGAGCGACACCAACACTCATCGTTGGTTCCTCACTCGAATAGTAGGAAGTTACATATGGAGCAGATTTCACTCAGATAATGAACCTCGGCAATGAAATTAGCGTAATTCGCTCATTCAGAATTCCAACCGTTAAAATATCATTTTTACGTCTTTTCATAATTCCTGCCCGCAAAATAATAGATTTTTTATGAAAATTGGAGGCGTTAAAAATGGCGAGGGAAGAGTTTATATGCGAAAAATAAAGAGGAGTCATAAAATGTCTGGATTTTTGGTTGTAATACTTTTTCCACCTTTTTCCGTTCTCTACCTTCCTGAAGAACATGAACCAGCGGTGAGAATGGACAAGCAAGAGAGCTTCATTTGCGTTGAGTATATTCGTGGTCCACGAGGGCGGGCGTGGGGCATCACAGACCACATCTAGCTGTGGCTAACGTCATGCGTAATTCAACAAGAGGATTGCAAGAGAGGGTTTGTAAAAAGACGCGTGTAACTCGGCCCAGCCCTCCGTCGCCGCAGGAGAAGAAAGTGAGAAACGACGAAATATCTCGAAACCTACCGCTCAGCAAACTCAGCTCAAACCTCATACGGAAAAACCGTTATTTCTTCGTTATACGGATACACATACTATATATACATAAATATATAACTAAGTAAAAAAAGCTTGGATGCTGCGCCACGAATATACACTTATATATACGTGCTGGAGCGTTTTTTGCCTCGAGATATATACCAAGTGGGTTTTGATTGCGAGAGCGGAATAAACTAATGCTCAGTGAGCACAGCTTGGGTGTATATATACATTTAAACATATATACTTGAGTGGAAATTTTACATGTTGTTTCTAGTCTCCGAAATTTACGTGATTTTAGAGTACAGAATCAAAACAACTCCACCACCAAAATACTCGATAAGGAACAAAAAAAGTTCATTTAATTGGTGGCTCTCCGACCTTGAGGTTCATTAATTCTTGACAAATTTCCTATGAGTATTTTCTGTTCATTCGAATTTTTTCACCGGCAGAAAAGTGCAGTGATGGGAATCAACGTGATTGCTAAAGAAAAATTAGCCAGCCATTATCACTTTGTCGTTATTATTTGACCTCTCAATTGCTTCTTTTCTATGATGATTTTTTTTTCTTTTTATTTTAAGTTACGGGTTACATTTCTTGTGACGTTAAATATTTCGGTCGAGCCAGTCCATAATTATTTAGATTTTGAATAATTATTAATGCTCAATGTAAACATTGAACATCCGGTTTTGTGATTTACTTTTTTTCGACTTCAGAAGCTTGAGGATCGAGATTTCCTGCAATGGAGAACAAAACAGAGAGACAGACGAAGAGAGAGCAGCGCTAGTTTTGTACAGGGTGAAGCTTGCTTCTACACAAGTAAAGTGTTTAGGCTTGTTTTTATTCGTGACTATAAGTGCGTGACGTGTTTGTTTGTGTGCTGAGGGTCGCGATTTCATATCCTCGTAAGATGTGAGTGATGAGGCGAAAGAAAAAGATGCCTTTGCATCATGGGGGAAAGAATACGATGACTGGAGTCTAGATAACATTGAGGGTTGGAAAAAACTTAACTTTACAGAATCGCACTTTGCTTCCCTCTCTCTCCCTCTCTCTCTCTCTCTCTCTTTCTCTCTTGATGGCCTTGGTATAAAAATAGATCCTAAAAAACGACGCAGAAGCGGAGCCAAAGATAAGGGCAAATATGGAGACCGAGAAATGTGGGGAAAATGAGGTGACTGTAGAGGAGGAAGCCAGGCAATGGAAAGGGTGAAGGTTAAAAGATAAACGTCAGCGAGGTCTGTGGAATACGTCCAAAGGTTTTTCTGCCATTAAAAAAAAAAAAAAACCGTTCTGGTGTTTACGAGATTTATAGCACATCCCTATTCTTCATTTACAAACCTCCGTTCTGCATGCATCGAGATTTTTCCGTGAGGATAAATAATCGCTGGATCAACTAGTCGGATTGTGGGTAAAAGTAATTCTACTTTTCCTTCGTTCTACCTCTGCTGTGTAGCAAATATAACTGATTGGGCAAAAATCATTAATCTGTAAAGTCCGGTTGACCGTGAGAAATAATTATAAATCAATTTAATAAGCGAAACACTGTGTCAACTATGAAAAACAAAAATCCTAAAAGATACACATGGCCTAATGACACATTAGTTTCCGTCCAGCTCTCGAAAAGCCCAGGAAAGATAAACGTGTTCCGATTACTTACGGACCCATTGCTTGGCAAAAAGAAAAAGAAAAATAGAGCAACTTGAGTCAGTCGCAGTGTCGCCAGTCGCAAAGCGCACCACCCGAGTTACCCTTATTTACTCTCTTACGATCTATCTGTCCAAAAGAGCCGATAAAAAAAAGATGAAAAGAAAAGACACGTTTGCAAACGGGAAACATTAATATTTCCAACGAGCAAAGATCCATCCTGCGTGTCGTCCTCGAGGAAATCGAGAAATCGAAGCCCAACTGATTTGTAAGAACCGAACAGTTTTCTCAATGTTTTCAGCACGAAATAAAAAACGAGAAAATTCTTTTGGAGTTGAATGCAAGAATCGGTGAAAAAAATCCAAATATATAATTTTCATTAACCCCAATTACTTTTCAAATACTAAATTATTGTCATTCTCGATATCTAGAATATTCGAGTAACAATTTTGCAAAATATTTTTGAGCCCCGTCCTTGCTGAAAACGTCATTGTATTTCATTATCCGAATAATTTAGTAAGGATAGCTCCTAATTATGATTCATGTTCAATCGTCAGGGATAGAGACGAAGAAAATGAAGGAAGTGAACGGTGGACGAGAAAAAAATGAGGAAAAGTTGAATGCGTCGTTCGTAGACTGCAACAATTTTTTTTCAGTCGGCCAGGTTATAGGCGTAATCCTGTAAGAGAATATATAGGCGAGTCACATGAATTCTGGCTAGGCCAACCGTACAGTAAAGCTAATTTAACGGGTAAAATGTGGCAGTACGGGAAATAAAGCTGAGCGCGGTAACAGCGCGACAGGCTGTGTGCTATATCGACGTCAATATATATCCCTTGCATACCAGGAACACGCGAGAAATGGGGATTGATATATATATATATATATATATGTATATCCAGGCTTTACTGACCACTTACACACTCATATATTCCATATATATATATATATATATATCGGACGGTAATTATTTATATTTCGTACCAGCTCGGGCGGCGCTATTTGCCCGGGCTGTGCAAGGGAGATCGTGGTTTTGTTCCACTTCGTCGAATCGTCGTTAATTTCTGTCACACCGAAACAAAAAAGTCAGATTACCGGTGAATAATCACCCAGAACTACCGGAAAGTGAATTTTTATTCGGTCATATTTATTTTTTATTTCATAACTCGTTTATCTGTTTACGCTCCTTTCTGCTTTTATGCTTATTCAAATTTATAAGAGTTGCCTCTACCGGTACTAAGCCAAAAATGCTTCGACTGAAATTGAAGCTGTAAAATGGCTTGTCGAATTATTTTTCCGGATTGTTTCGGAGCGACATGCAGTAATTTACTGATTAAAATAATGGAACGTGGTTTCGCTGTCTGTAAAATGGATTTTGTGAAGAAGCAGCATCTCGTAACAAAACGCTCTTTCGTAAAGAGATTGAAAAAGCTTTTTCTCTCGTCAAGGTCAAGCTTCAGCGTCAAGGGTAAGATAGGAAGAATTTTGGGCTCTATAGTAGCGAGAAAAGAGACCTCAATACCAGTCCGGTGAGAGGGAAGGGCTACGTAAGACGAGATGAGTGCGGGACAGCGAAAGTTGAAGGGAAAAAGGAGGTTGTTTCTCGACGATGCTCTTCGCTATCTTTTCTCGGTTCCAAGCCTCTTTTACCCTCGGAAATTTTTCGAGAAGAGGGTGGGAAAAGGGAAAAGAGATGAAGAGTTCCCTGTTGATTTTATGCGCCATTAAGAAGATCGTGTTACCCTCCCCGGAAGTCGGAAATCACGGAGGAAGAGGCATTAGGCCGAGCTGAGAGCTTGGCGTACACCGCGAAAGACTTTTCTCTCGTTTTCCTTTTTACTCAACGTTCGAGCAACGGAATAAAAATATATATATTTTTCACGGATGGACTGTCATAAAATCGTGATTACGATGAGTGCATAATCGCCACCGAACTGTAACAACCCTTTGGCGATATAAAATTATCTGTATGATGGAGCTTAATAGAAAAATTCACTGCAACCGCAAAATTACGCGGTGTGAGAATTTAAATAATGAAAATTCACACGGCCTTTCTCTTTGAAAAGTGAAAATTTTTCAAGATGCTAGAAAATATTTCGCGTCATCTCAACAGTAAAATGAGCTGTAAAATTAGTTTTAGCTTCAATGTTTTTTGACTTCACGTCATATAACCACAAGACGCGAGATGGACGGATTACAAGGAACGGAGACAAAAAGGGTCCCGGTAAAAAAGGAAAAAGGAAAAAGCAAGGATGTTCGAAAGGGAGCCCGTAAGACAGACACAAAAGTGTAGCGACGTAAGAGGGGGCTGGTTAAAGTAGAAATTGTGTGGAAGGGGTGGCTCAAGGTATATAAGACGAACGGTTTGTATTTCAAATTTAAAAGCATTCGACAATGGGCGCTTCTCGTATTGTTGCCTCGTATGGAAAAAAGAAAACGTGCGAGGGAGAGAGAGAGAGAGAGAGGAACGAACAAACATATAAACATAGCTGAGGCGAGTAGGCGAAGGAAAGAATAAATGTTGGGATGAGGGTGGACTTGCAGACAATTTCCGCGAGTCTCAGTGGCTTCTATGTCATTCGTTTTCCTCCCCTCACAATTTTCAAGATGAGCCAGCGCTCGGCAATGAATGAGAAGGAAAGAGAAAAAAATTGCCGGAATGAATGACTCGGCTTATTTCATTCGTTGGGATAATTCGTAGAGCGAGTTTCTCCTTAAAAAAAGAACGAGACATTCTCGAGCCACAATACCACTACAGGTCCCAATTTCCGCTTGCCTTTTTCGCACCTTCGGTCGTGCCATTCTCACCGGGAGATATCTCCGCAATATCAGGAATAAATGTGCATGAAAAAGAGATATGAATCTGTATGAGAGGAATTTCTAAGAAACTCAAGGAAAAACGCGATCTAGCAAAAGTTAGCGGGTTTTGCATTGGACAGAGAACGAAGCATTGAAGAGGGTTGGGATAGGTGCTGAGATGCTGAGAGGACCTCGGCAGAACGTGCACAATGCACCGAGGAGACAAAAGAGGGGGGAAGGAGGCTGGAAAGCAGGAGGAAGAAGGAAGAAAGCTGATTTCATGCGTCGGCACGCACGTAACTACTTCTCACTCTTACTCGAGAGTGGCATCTTCTAATTCTGGAGACGGATCATAAAAAATCTCTGGTGAGAAAAGCGGAAATGGGAAAAAAAAATTGAAATAGCCGAAGGGAGAGAGAAGGGGTAAAAGGTTGGGAAGGAAGGGCTGATAAGAATGACGAGGTGAAAAAAAAAAACGAGTAAAAAGCTCTTAAAGCGAGTTCCAAGGTTCGCCATCAGAGTAGACGCTATACAAACCGAGAGTGCGCACCTTCAATATCTGATCTACTCGACTCTGAACCTACCGCACCATCAAACCATCCCATCGATCGCGTGAAATATCTCTCCTAGTTCGCGAGTGAATCGTTGATCGTCTTCAATCTTCATTCGCTACTTTATGACCTGACGAATGTTCGATCTTGAAAATCTAGATCCCGCTTTTTCGCATATCCGTTAATGGGATTTTCCGCGAGGGCTCTCATTTCATATCAATTTCTCTAAACGGTGAACAAAAACCGCGAACGAATCTGCACGTGAAAAAGCAAAATCAAATATTATTGTTGGTTTCTGTTGAGAGATAGTCGAATTCGAATCCGAAAAACTTTTCAACGTAGGACCCAAAAAATAAAATGTTTCCCGCTGAAAATAGTCGAGCCTAGCATTCGGACGAAACAAGAATATTCATCGCATACACCAGCTGGATCGTGTCTTGCACGACTGTTGAAAATGTCACATATATATTTCTCCTACTTCTGACGAATCTCACGAAATCAACGACGAAGACTTAGAGCGGAGGGGTTAAGCCCTCATGCTTCTTTCATTGCAGTAGCACCTACTCCAGTCTCGACGACGAATGAGTCTAAAGAATGAAGAGAGATGAAAAAAAAAATGTGAAGGTGTACACCGACAGTATTTCGCAAAGGTTGAGTCCTCTTTTTTTTTACTCTCTGCCTGTTCGCTGTGGCAGCTCCACTTTTCAGAAATGCCATAAGCCACCGTCGCCTCGATCTTCTCACTCTTAAAGTACGTCATACATTCGTATCCAGAGCTCGAAATGTAAAGACACTCGAAATACGCAAATTTTTTTCTTTTCCGATCGTTCTGTCATTTCGTTTTTTACGGGAAAACGAAATTCAGTGAAAAATTCAAAATGCAACTTTTTCATGTCTTGTTGTTAGAGTTTCAACAAAAATTTCTGCAATATGCGAATCGATCGAGCAATTGGAAAATTTTTGTAATTTTCACTTTTCGATTGAACAGTTAAAAAAAATTAAAAAAAGTCATTTTCGCTTGTAAATTTGTTATAATATCCAGAACGTATGAAATAAACTTGACTCACTTTCTTGCCGTCCAACTCATGGTTTCCTTGAGAGAGTACTTTGTCAACGCTGGCAGGATCCGCAAAAGTGATGAAACCGAAGCCCCTGAAACAGATAGGAAAAAACTATTTCATACGAGTCTTCCATGGAATAAATATCATCGATGTTTGACTGATCATTAAAATAAACAATAAGAGGGTTCCTACAATTAAATGAACAACTTTCAAATTAACGCAATTCGAAAAATGATGAGTCACTTTTCGAAAAAAACTCATGTCTTCTCCCGGTTTGTGCTTTCTAGGATTTCTTCCTCAGGAATATGTAGTTTGCTCAACAATTCGAAGGGGATTCAAGGAACCAAATAAATATAAGAGCGAAAGAGTAAAACCACTTGATTCTGGGCTGTCTGAGGGGAAGCGCAATCTTTTACTTTTACCTCTCGACCTTTTGACCCTTCTTTCGGCCGGTTGTGCACTCTCGCTTTGTCAAGAATGCCAAGAAGCATGTTTTAAGAAAAACGAAAAAAGCGAGTGATTGAGAGGAGTGTAGAAGAGGGGAGCGGTGGGGGGGGGGGGGGGTAGTGGTGTTACAGAACGTCCTATCAAAAAAGGACACGACCTGAAACACGAACTGGTCCTCTGGAAAGCTCACACTGCAAAAGCCACTTCCGTTATAGCTCTGACTTGTTCAAAGTCGCACTCAAAATGACTTGCAAGTTCACCCGAGTATAAAAAATTCGTTCCGAGCTTTACGTCAGTATGCAAAATCACCTCCTAAGCTTTTTTCGACCCCCTTTTCTCTTTATTTTCTCTTTCCTCAGCTGCACAGAGGAAGAGCAAACAAATATCGGTTGGCAGGGAGACTATAAATTTAGTGCTCTTACAACTTGTATACAGTTATACATTAAAACATGGTTTGCCTACTGGATGGAGCGTCGAAGAAGATGCCAAGCGAGCGTACCCTGTGTAGAGTAACGGGAAGTAGGAAGGCGAAGAAGAGATAGAAAAATATGTAGGATCAGGAATGAGAGGCGACTGGAAGCGAGCTGCAGGGAACAGGAGAATAAGAACTACAGCGTGTGTATGTGGAGTTTCGGAGGATGGGTACCTCCAAGGAACAGGGAGGAAAGAGAGGAGGAATAGAGACGGAAAGAGGAGGTGGGATAAAGGAAGCAAAGAGGGAGCTGGACGCAGGCAAAGCGGTTTGCATTTTTCATGCTCCCGAGGCCCGACCTCGGCAGTTATTGAAAATATTTACATGTTATTTATGGGTCACACATGCTTCGGGAGGAAAAACCTCCTTCGGTAGCAAAGAGTGGTGCTTCAATATCCATTCCCCACCTCTAATTTATTTTTCTTCGAAAGCAAACGTCCCGCGCTTGCAGATCGAACGCTACACACTTTTCCAAGATCCTACGACGGCATCTTCGAAGTCAGTCCAATTTTTCCTCCTTTACTTTTCCGCGATACTTCTCCATTCCCTGCCTCTTTTTAACAATGATACAACATATCGCTTGTGTACAGCGTCTAGAACCGATTTCACGACTCTTCTCCACGTCCTATACGTTTTTCTTTTGGCATATCTTCTCCGTTTCCCGATCTCCCACCACCTCGAGCACTCATCCACGCTTTTAATTCTCGTTCTTTGATACGCACATCCCGAAATTATATCCCGTTCGATTCACATTTATTTCGTAAACTCGACATATTTAAAAAATATCGTCGTAGCTCAAGAATTTATTGCAAATTAAAGTGTTATTGATGGATATCTTTGCTGTCGTCAAACAACAAGGTGAGTGTGCGTTGAACTCTTCGGATCAAATGTCGATCGTGTCGGGGAATGCTTGCGCATTCTTACGCACACACGCGTGACAACGCGGAGGAAGAAAGAGGCAAAGAGCGACTAACGGAAAAATTGAAACAGGAACGAGGAATGTGAAAAGCATCGAAGTGGAGCGACAGCGAGAGAAAGATGAACCGGGAGAGATGTTGTTTCTTCACGAGCAGCAGAGTGAAGGCAAAAAAACATTATGGGGCCTTTTTTTGCGTGCGAAAGCTGGCACGTTAACCACGCTCGAGTTCCCATCGATGCGCACTCCACGATCGTAACCGGGTGATCTAATATCTCTTTGTATAACCCCACGGTGCAAACCTTGTGAAAACCGATTCTCCTCTCACATCGTATACCACGTTTGCCAACCATTTTCTCGAATTCGCTCTACCGTGTACGTAATAGCAACGATTCTGGAGCTCGTGGAACAGTCTGTTTCCAACCAAGAATATAGCAACGTCTGTTTATATTTGTATTTATATGTGCTGGATGGTACGACCAAGCAACTATCGAACTGCTAGACAAAAAGATTCAACTACGGATTCCCTAGAACGCAGAGAATCTTTTTATGAAATGATTTCGAAGGAAATCTCTTTGTCCGTGAATCTCACATTTTGATCGCACACGTACGGCAACCCGAGTTTTCTCTTTCTCCAACTTCCATGCAGATGCACTTTGAGCATTTGCATCCGAAATGTGCATGTTCAATGGCTTTGGATACTCCGAGGAAGAAATTCGGTAGATATTTTTATGTGTCATTTAGCATCGTCGTGATTAATTGCTGGAACGAGGCGAGTTGTTTCATCGAAAGGGATGCTGAGGAAACACACCCCGCCTGGAACGCGGGGCCTCATGGTAAGGATGTGCTCAAGCGCCGCCTTTTCCGATTTGCTGACGCATCGCATTATCGCTTTGTCGTTTATTTAATATCTAATAAACGAAGTACCGCGTGGGAGGGAAAAAACAAACATTTAAGTTGCTCAGAATTCCGTAATGCATGCGACCATAGTTTTGCTTTGCTTTTTCAATCAATTCTCTCATATGTTTTCCTGATAGTTTTTACCTTCATCGTTGTTGGATTTTTTATGCATTTATTTTAATCTAACGTGTCACAGTAAATCGCTAAGTCTATTGAAAAAAACGTTTTAATTGAAAAATGTGTGTGTTGAGTGTGCGTCGTCCACGTACCTTGGCGTGAACATGAGGCCGGCACTGTCCACCATATACGGGACGGGTTCACCGCTGCTGAAATTAACATACGGCTATTTTCACTTCAAAACACTATTTTCATTTCATCATTGTTTTTTTTTTGTTTTTTTGTTTTTTTTTTTTTAGCTTTTTTTTTCTATGGATCAATAATTATTTCCACCCCTGCCATCCCAGCGTTAACATCTTTTCTCTCGGACCATCTATAATTTCAAATCTACGTCTGATTCCAATCGATCCTTTTTTCCCCGTCTCATATACTTCAACAATCACGACGTACAAGACAGAGGCGCAAGAGGCGACAAGCGTACAATATTTATTAGAAAAATCCGTTCTCATACACACGGACCCTCAAAAGATTTGTCACTACAGGGTAGGGGTGGCTTTTTTTCAATTATTCTCTTGTGAAAGGGACTGCTGCCGACGTCGCATTTTCCGTTTGTCACGTTCGATCTGAGCAGCGAAACAATTTCGAACTGGTACAAAGAGTATCTTTTCGTATTTTCCCATTTTTGTGCACCTCTCGATCGAAATGAACTCTGTTTCTAGTTGAATTCTCTGCATTCTTCTCTTATCCTTTTGTTTATAGCAAAATAAACATTTCCCGAGTTGTTCAATTTAGCGAAATGTTCTTTTCAGTGCAAAGGTTTTTAACGGAACTCTAATTGAGGGCAATTACGAAAGTTTTTTGAACGTACGATTTAGTACAATTAACGTCACTCCATTTACGTAAACAAAAAGTGCATATATAAATATAGAAAAATTTGAGGCGACTGGCTCGATCGTTACTGAATTTGGACAGAGGCGAACTCACCTCCTCCACCTACTAGTTCAACACAATGTATTCGACATGACCGGGTTCAGTCTATATTCCGTGAGGTTCGGAGAAACAGAGAAGGCAAAGAGAGAAGAGTCAGCACCGAAAATTGCGACAAACGAACGCTCGCTGAATCGGCAGTCGTCCAATCAACATTAAAACACCGAACAGTACACGAAACACCAAACACCACAGAGCAACAACACCAAATCTATCTACGCGAGAAAGAGAAAGAGAGAGATAGAGACAGAGAGCAAGAGAGAAAAAGAGAGAGAGAGAGAGGAAGTGTACAGATCGAAGACAGAGAGATGCAGAGAGAAGCATAAAAACGAGGAGAAGCTATCTGTGGAAGAGAGCTGTGAAATATATATGTACGCAGGTATATGTTTGACGTGGTACGTTTTTGCTCACGTCAGAGAAATGGCTTCAACATTGGCACAGTGCAATGAATGCGTCTCTCGCGCTGTCCACGAATCTTTCTCGAACAATCTGACAGCTTAAAATATTGAACGATTTGTTATTGTTTCGAATTTACTTTGATATGTTTTTGTATCCCTGACGATATCAATGACGAGGTCGTTGAATCTCTTTCCTTGCAGGTTCCCTTTTACTATATTTTTACTACATGCCAGCCGAACGTCGTAAAAGGCCAAACGAGCCCGATATCGTTTTTATCTCATCCCTTAATCACTCGAATGGGAATTAGGTGATCAATTAATCATCGACGGGTCCCTAAAAACTATTGTAGAATGGAGATTGATTAGAGTCGCCGAACTTGTCGGACCAAAGCGACACGACATGCAAATGTCGACATGCAAATTCATTGATCGTTGCTCCATTATCAGCTTCAGAATTTTTTTAAACAATCCGAAAAGTCTTCGAAGGAACGTTCCAAATTGATGCCTACGCGTTTCGTTCGCTTCTCGAAATATTCTTGACGAATTCACCACGACGATTTTTTTAGTCAATTTTCATGTAACAACAATTTTTGGTTATGCAATAATTTTTCTACAGAGTCAACAAGCGATTACAACGTTGTGACGGGACAACGAAAACGATGCAACGACGCTGTGAATTCGATAAGAAAGTCCACAGGAGCACCATCAGCGATCACTTGAAAATTACGAGTGAAAGTTTAAAAAAGCCCATGAAAATATCGCGCACAGTACCGTTCCGAAATCAAAATATAAGTTGATGGTTTCATCGATTCATGTTGCATTAGCGTGTGATGCAGTTATATTAGTCAAATAGACAAAGAATTTAGTTGTAAAACGTTTCTTTCGAATCTGGAAATTCCTTTAGTTCATTGTGAATGACCCATGTACATACGCGGATATGCTCAACATGTATATGTATATTCGAGTGTATGGAAGAATACATCGCGTGCGTTTCGTCCATCTATGCACTTTCGTGCATTCCCCTTTCTGTCTCTCTTTCACTTAGACGAAAACGTAGAAGTGAGCTTTGCAAGCCTTCCGGGGTTGAGACTCTCCAGACTGGTGTGCGGCAGAGTGAAAAGCACACTGGCACGCATTTAGGCAGTTGGGGGAGGCGCGGGTCGATATAAACGTTCAAACCCAGTTTTCACGTTCGGTTCTATTTCACCAAACTCGACGTATAAAACTGTAAAAATTTTCGACGAGGTCGAAGAGAAGCATAAAGACAAACGATGAAGTGTCAAACTTTTACTTGATCGCAAGTATAAAAACTCGGGGAAACGAGTTTCATATTTTTTTCTTCCTTTCCTAAATTTATCGACATTCACCTTAAAGCGAAAAAGCACAATATTTTTAAACTTTTCACTCTCACAGAGGAGCTCAAGAGATTAAACATATATTGAGAAACGACATTCTGTATTTTATTTTGCAGCGATCACACCCCAAAGTATTCGCTGAATAATATGAGGTTCGTCGCGCTTATACAAAAATGATGCACAATCGAATAATTCGCTGACGATAAATTGTCGCGTTGCTTCATTTTTTCAACCGACATTTTCTGGAAGAACAGGAAAGAACAATGAACCAAAAGATGGAAAGATTAACAGAGTTCACGTCTTGCGAAAAACGTGGCTTTCTGTAAAAAGAGCTTTCGTTTCGTTTCGTTTTTTTTCCATTCATTTGCTTTCGCAAAGGCGGATTTCAAATTCAACCACATGTCACTCTGGCCGTGAATAATCTATAAAAGACTGAGTGGTAAGGATGGCGGTTTCAATGCATTCCGTGTCCACTTGAGCACGCGGCTTCACCTCCACTTTTCCATTCCCTCTTTGAAATACATCGTTGCTTTCTCATACACGTTGACGCTGGGCTCGACTCTTTCTAACATTCTCTTACGGCCTCGTAGCTGATACGAGCTAACTCTCAAATCCAGTGCTGCAATCACTCCTATGTAGGGGATGTAAAAGGGTGAAAAGAAAGGATGAAAATTGGTGGAGAAAAAGGGGGGGATCGAACAGGAAAGATGAAGAGAATTTATGTGAGGGTTGTGGGGTTGGGGGTTGAAACGTGAGTCTAATACTTTCCAATGCGAAGTCACCCCCATCGCTGTTCCGGTCACGAAAGGCTGTCGTCACTAGCCGACGCGTGTACCTGTTCACCGCACAAAGGTGCAGATGTGAAGGGGCAAAAAAAAAAACGCAAGGGCAAGCAAAAGCGACGAAACGACAAGATCTTTTTTTTTTTTTTACAAAGTACCCTTAACCATTCAATCTGGTCACGAACTTGGGAGAACGAGCGTTCACTTCCGGCTTCTCGTTGAATTATCCTAAGACAATAGCAACAGCGGATGCTTTGAAATTACGGAGGCGTATCTCACGGTGTGCGTTACGGAAAACATTCACAACCACCTTAAGGGACGAATTCTCAGATTGTGTGGTAACACAATGTATTTGTTATAACGATCCGAGTTACCAGTTAGTACAGAAGGAAAACGTATCGAAAAAATTCACTCCCATGGCTACTGGAGTCATGAAAAAAACAAAATCGAGCTCCCCGAATAATTCTTTTAAGAATCATATCTCAGCCGCATAATTCGAGCCACTCAACTTTTTCGAGTCCCGTTCCTTCGTATAAATTTTCTGCCTCGTATCTTTTCGGGAACTTCTTTCCTTAAAATTAAAAACTTTTCTATTCAGTTGCGATCCAAACTCCACGTAATAACGACGAGAAAGGGGACGAAATTTATTTACATATCTTGGATACGTGCTCCTTTCCACAAGTAGCGCTTCGCGGTAACATTGAATTTGTCTTGTAACGCTGCATATACACACAACGCTATGTATATGGCTATATAATTATGTTTTTCTTGGCATCTTTTCCCTTATATACGCGCCTTCTCGCCCTACCAAGTTTTTCTTCTATTGCGCATATTCATTTTAGTCGTTTCATTGCCACGTGCGAACAAACTGCGAGTATACTAGCAGTTACTTAACTCGAATGTTCCCCCCATTATGTTTTAGTAGATGGATATGGGGCATCCGTCGCTAAACCAAACACAGCAGTCCGTGACCCTGAGCATTTTATATTTTCATCAAAACTTGTTGGTTTTTTTTCTTTCGAGTCTTCGAAACTTGTAAATCAGAAAATTTGTCTTCGCAGATGATCGTAACTTTTTCAAGGACATGAGTTTATAAATAAAATATGGAACGCCTGCTTGTCGTTTTTAATTAATTTTCTAGTTCTGAGTGAAGGCAAACAGATTTTGATTGTGTGTCAATTTTTTCACGAGCCCAAAAATTCTAAGTAGGCCCCAAAATCCTACGTAGTACTAATCGATCCCCTAAATGCGTAATATTATATTATTCCTACCATAGACTGAAATCAAATTTTGTTTCAAGTTTCTAATGGTCGCGCCCACGAACTGGTTGGTTTGGGGTATAATACCCCGAATATATGCACGTGAAACTTCCTCATACTGGGACCCTAATCAGCAGTATATATTTTTTCTCTCTTTTATTTAGTGCCTTTCCTCCAGCTTTTGCTTTGCCGTTAAGCTTCGTGTTGAAACCTCGACAACTGTCTCGCATCACGAGGTTTTGTGTCAGCAAAGCCACCTCGCGGAAAACGAGAAACTTTCAATTGCAAACTTCCAAACTTCATACGATGGATAAACAATTGATTAACAAATTGTCAGATATTGGAAATAAAATCGTTGCATAAAATTGAAAATCCTGATTATCATGAATCGATCATTTGATTAGCCGAAAAGTTGCGATCGTATTATGAAATGAATCGAGTCCATTTCAATATTTATAACGGAATAAAGGTGAGCAGTGCCTATAAAATTATATGGTCAATGCAATTCTCGGTTACGATCTATGCCCTGAAGAATTAAACAACAGAATTTTTCAATTACTTCATTTGCGATGCTTAAAAAAAAATATCTTCATTGAATCCGAATTGATATCGTTCGAGGTTAAAAAAAAAATAAACAGTAATGCAATAGGCGGAATAGTGAGCGAATGGAGCGAAAGTTGGTAGTGAAAAAGCGAATGGTTGTTAGACAGACATTACGAATGAAATTACAAAGGCAACTGGGTGGTGGAAATGGCGAAGCCGTTAGATTCGTCGCTCTCGTTCTCGTCGTCGTTCCCGTAGTCGTCAGACGACGACCAGCGACTTTTATACTTTGCCACTCGTCCTAACGACTGGTTGAATATTTATAAAGCCTTCGTCGTTCTCGTCGTCGTCGTCGTCGTCGTCGTCGTTGTCGTCGTGCGGTCGTAGCTGGAGGGTAGAAAATGGGGGATGTTCCCCGCCATTTCTCTCGTCCTACGGATACCACTTTATCTTATCTACTACTTTTCTAAAAAAAAATAAATAAAAAAAAATGAAGTATCATGAAAAAAAACTTTCATGCGCTCCAAAAGAGATCGTGCTCTTATCAACCCCTTTATATAAGGCTTCGCAAAATTGTAGTGGGCCATTTAAAATTTGCTGAGTGACTTACATAGTAAAAACGTATTTTCGATACAATTCTTTATTTTTTAATTAGTTCAAATAATAAATAACTATTAGTTGACTAAAATTTTAGTGTTTTTTCATTAGATTGTGATTTCGAGTTACGTTCATGAATTCGGTTTTTATTTTTTAGATTAAATCCAGGAATTATTGTTTTCCCTTATTTTTAATCCTTGCCGCTCGGTCAGCTCGGTTTTCTCCGAAATCCCTTATATATTCCACCGCACTAGCCATATAGTAGGAAAGCGTATACCGATCCTTTATACATCTATGGATGTGGAAACTGGACGAAATAGTAGAAACAGCCGCAGCACCTCGCTCCATAGAGTTTCATTGTAATTGCCTTGTTCTTCTTGACTCTTTCTTGAAAACTGGATATATGACCGCCTGAATTGCATTATGCAAATCGCAATCTAGCTAAGTCACCCGAAATGGGAAGACAGCCAGTTATAGGATTCTACACCGAAGTTTTGGAGTAAATTAAAAAATCTCTTTTTTCTTTCATTCTTTCGGCTTTGTAATAATAAAGTAAAAAATACATATTAAAGTGCACTGAAAATATTCAAGAGAAAAATATGGATCTATTTGAGGTTGCAATGAAAGACTGCGATATTTTATCAAATGTTTTAGTTCAATTATTGTATTTTACGAAATCAAGCCAAATGATTTTTCTACAATTTTTTTCAATTTATGACGAATCATCCAATTTTTGAGATGATTTAATAAAAAATAAGGGCGACAAGTAATTACCACTTATACCACGTGCTCTAGGGTCAGGTCGTCTGGACAATTTTTAATTTCATGAAATTTTTAACTTTTTAAAAAGTTTTTTTTTTTATACATTTTTGAGTCTTGGATGGAGAGTTTGTTGTACGTCACTTTGTGACGACAAATTTTTTCTTCCGTCGTCTATTTTTCGGCGTCCAGAAATCCCTGTAAATAAAAGTATAAGGTCATTAAGAAACCCACCGTCGTTGCGACTCAACACCGCGCAGACCCTCGCGTATCAAACAATAAGCCGGTGGAGTCCTACGAAACGTAATTCCGCCGCGTCAACCGTCACCTCATCGCTCAGTATGCCAGAGAGCAAGAACAGAAACTGGCAAAACTAAAGCTAGCTGCCTTAGAATCCGCCCGGGCGTGGAGGAAGAAAAAATAATTCTCCTTATTCAGGGACAACGCGTATCCCATTGACCCCCGGTTAAACCCTGTTGACGGAAATTTAAATTGTACGAAAACCGACAGTAAAGGGTCAGAGATCAAAATACTTCTGCCTCTCATTTCAACACCTACCCTCCCTCTCCCTCTGACCATCCTGACTCCGATCGATGACCAGGAAGATTTCGACGAGCTGTTCGAGAGTGTCACCACCCTCATCACTCCTCCTCCCACGCCGTCCATCATACCCGAAAGTGCGTGAAAGAAAAAGCACGGCACCGAGGCTGGGCCAGTGGTGGTGAGTATGGAGATACTCTCGCTAGAGAAACGTCTCGTGCTGCCCTCCGCGTCGTCACTGAGAACCGACGGACACTTACGCGTCAATCAGCATACCCTGCCCGAAGAAACCCTAAAAACCTGAAAACCTGAAAAAAAATAATCATAACAAGTGAAGCATGTTACTTACCTGGTGACTCCAGCCTTGAAAATAAAATGAAATAAATTTTTTTTTAAATTTAAAAAAATGAATTAAAAAAAAAAAATTGAAAAATCAATCAATCAATCAATAAAAATACGTGGTATCCCACCTACCTCAAACTTACCTTGTCCCTGGAAAAATTCAGTCCTTACCTCATTTCCGGATGCTGCATCTTGGACCCACGGTCATCGGTGGTGGTTTTCAACTAATCCACGGCGAACCCATCACTCACGTGCTTCGTCGCCCATTGTTGGAGCTCTTGGCATTCGCTATACTTTGGAAAGCGGTAAAGTACTTTCAACAAGTTTTTATTCCGAGGGTGCTAGCTCATTCGATGGCCCAGGGAGTTGCTCGTAGTGGACGCGACACGAGGTGGGTGAGTGGAGGCGAGAGGGAGAGGGAAAAAAAGGAGGGCCAGGGCTTGCACCCCAGCCGGATATGAATATTCATCGGGCATTTAGGCCGCGACCTAACTCAATTAGTGGCTGAATAATTTGTCCAGCGTCCGAACATAAGCGAGAAAGAGAGGTTGAAGACGTGAAAGCGGCTGGGGAGAAGGGGAGGTCAATCCTTTCTCGAGAAATTGGCGGAACCAGAGTTGAGCGTATCTTCTTTTCCCAGATGCTTAGTCGATTTACCCCCAGGAATAAATTATCCCCGATTTTCTCATTCATTGACTAATCAGCCAAAGGGTTAGCGCAATTCATGCAAATAATAAGATTTCAGCCCTTTAGGATGAAAAATTAAAATAATTGTCAATTTCCCTCTGGATTTTCCAGGGAAATAAAATTGCTGCATAGAGTCCATAGGATTCTTGAGATTTTTCGGCACCGACAGAAAATTGCAACATAACAAAAATAAATTAGCAAATTTTGGAAATCCGGTCTCGCTCATTTTTACAAAATTTTGCCGACTACTCATTCGAATTTCCAATAACTCTAAAACGTAACAAAATATCATTGATTAATTCTCCATGAAATATTGACGAATATATATCTCGACGGCGTGCACATGTATCTATATCTGTATATATTGACGAAGATTGCCGATGAGGATAACGATTCGAAATCGGGGTGTGTGCTACACTGCACGCAAGGGAATTCCACCAGTCGATCCGACAATCCACCATCCCTTCTCGCGTCCCGCTCGTCTTGCCCCTAAAATATATATATATATATATATATATAGACACGGGATATTTCGTGTTGAAACGACCCGGTCCTGCCTTATAATAGAAGATCGTAAATTTTACATCATTTCCATCTCGTAGCAGAGAAGAACAACCGACGTGTTGGAAAATGACGTTTGGAACGACGTTTTCATGTCGATGTATTCGGCGTGAAATGAAAAATAATAGCAATGATTGGGCGGATTCATTTTTCTTCGGAATTTTTTTAAAGATAAGAAAACATTTTTTTTATATGACAGATTCCAACAGGTTGAGGTGATTATAAATTGAAAAAAAAGAAAATGTTTATGTAAATGAGCGATTTTTTTGGAAGCAGTGGTAGCATCGCACAATTGATATTAAAAGGATTAGTTTGGAGTGGAATATCCTATATAAGTACGTAAGGTATATATTGCAGGATTGGAGCGTACAGAGATAGACAGAGTGTCTAGTACATATAGGGGTAGTTCGCGGATCCCGAACGGACGAAATCGTTAATATTCATGGCTTTTGGAGGTGCGGGGTGGAGGAGAGCGAGGCTGCTCTCGGATAACGCTTATCTCTATCTCGGCCATATATTTATATATACGTATATATATGTATATATATATAGCGCTCCCTATACCACTTCTCATCCTCATGGGCGCTGAAATAACTCGATAGTGGCCAGTTCTCTCTCGGAAGCTCACCGTGATCCTCTGACTCAACGCTTTCTCATCTCTATATATTTCTCTGACATTCTCTCTCGGTCTCTCTTCCCCTGTATTATCAGTATATCGTTGAGCTCACCACAAAAGCACAGGTTTTACGCTCATTTTCCTTCTTCTCGATCATTTGCATCCACCGAGCCCCGTAACTCATTTTAATATTTATTCAATTATGCACGTGGCCGGCACGTTCTTGCACTGTTGATTATATATATATTTTTTTTTCCAAACTGTTGATTTCATTCTGCGAACAAATTAACGCTCCGGTTCGTGAAAATTTTGGCAAAAATTTATTTTCCACGAAATTTCAATGTAAATGCTTTTAGAATCGTGTCATTAGTTTAAAATCTTCTATTGCTAATTATTTATCCAATAGAATCGCTAACATATCGATCGATAAGGGCAAATGTGATCACTGGATATTCCGAATTGTCACGAATGGTGCAAAATATGTAGGAGAAGGTGCAACCCGAGAGAAGAATGAAAAGGTATAAGTTGACGGCATGGAAGCAGAGCTCGGAAGAAAAACAAGGGCAGGGAGGAATGAAAAAAAGTTGTGAGGATGCTTTCGCCTGGACCACCTGTTGATACGATCCTGAGAATTTCTGGCGCGTCTCACTGTTGATGTCGAAAATTCGCGTAACCAGCCCCTCATCTTTCTGTACTTCGAAAAAGTCATGCAAAAAAAGAAGAAAGCACGGAAATAACGAAATTTGGTAATTTACAATCGCATAGGTTTGAACAATTCCAATGGATTCATTTTCGATCGTACGTAATAACCAGTTGCAAGAAATTTCGTTTAATCATTGACGCCGATTTTTGGATTATTTACGACATCGTTCAAGAAAGCGAACGTAGTAGAAACGCTTCTCTTTTATTTTCATTGGCAAGTTGGAGGGTTGCGAACTTTTTCATTCAGTAGCAAATATCGAATTGTTTCGAGAATTTCAAGCAGTTTCTTTTTCATGCTTCCTTGATGCCTGAAATCGAAGAATCTGAAACTTGAAATGATGTAGGGATTGTTTAGTTTCCAAGCTCTATGCGGGGAATGGAGCTAGACCGACAGAAAGGGATGATTTTATCAGTATATAAATAAGGAGAAGGAACGATAACGTCAGGGAATAGTTGAGAATGCAATTTTGCCGAAATTCTCGAAATAAAGCGACAACTTGAAGAGGGAATATAACTCTCGGGAGAATGCTCAAATAGATTTGGGATAAAGACAATGGGTAAGGTCGAGACAACAAGTGAGAAAGGGACGTGGGGAGAGAAATAGGGCTGAGTTATATTATGAGAACTGCATTTGGAGAATTCCTGGAAGCAACTGTTTCCTTTACTCGATTATTCGAAAATGTTTGAGGGTATCTTTTACATTTTGAGACGTCAAGGGCTCTTCGACCAAAATGCCACAATGATCCCAGCACTCTCTAACATTTGACAATCCAGCCCATTTTATCTGACCGCCGACCAACCTTTCAGAATTATCCAGCCTTGCGGTCGAAACTTCCGAAATAATCGCAACGTAGAAAGGGCTGATTGTAGTTGCAGTACAAAATTCTCCCCTCACAATGTTCAAAAGATTTGATCGAAAATTCTTCAGTTTCTCAGGCCTGAGGTTTTTTTTTGTCAATCCGCCAGTTTGGGGAACAAATTCCCTTATTGATTCATTTCCATGCTTATCCTCTCGAAGTATAAGTGACAAATAAAAGTATAAAAAAATGCCATGCTTCTTCGAAAGCGGTTCGAGAACTTAATAATAAAAAAACGCAATCGTATGGTATTTA
This sequence comes from Campopleginae sp. 14b, assembly GCA_030522525.1. Lineage (NCBI taxonomy): Eukaryota > Metazoa > Arthropoda > Insecta > Hymenoptera > Ichneumonidae > Campopleginae sp. 14b. The sequence goes on from JAPYYS010000221.1 coordinate 225,650, forward strand.
GGGGAGGAGAGTCAAAGCATTTCTGGTATCTACAAAAATACAGAATTAATTTTAATGTAGAGAAATTCAATCGCTCTGGAACGAGGTTATACACGACTTGCTTATAATGGTTTCAAAGCCTCTTAGTATATTTCCTAATATGCATGAGCCATGAGAACGGGATAAAGAAAACAACGATGTCGCTGTACGAGGAGTAGTTTTTTTTTCACTGCAAGAATGGAGTCAGTGAATACAACAAGTAAAAAAAAGACTACTTTTCCCAATCTGAGAGGGGAAGCAAGAAAACGTATCAAATGTTCGATACCGAGAAGACGAAGAATAAAAAGGGATAAGGGAGAATATTTAGGTGGAAATAATGGGCAAAAAAGTGACCACGATGAAACGAGGAAAAGAAGAAAGAAAAGAAAGCGGAGGAAAAACCTGGCTTGCCACCAACATCCCTTTTCTCCAGCACCCTTTTTTTCTCACTCTTGCCTTTTTTTTTCTTTATCTTGCCACGATTCTTCCTTCCTCCATTTTTTTCTGCCTTTTGTACTATCGATCACTTTTTGTCTTCCAGGCTATCGGTACAGAGCGGTTCCTGCCCACAGAGGCTTCTGCTTGCGTCCCCTTTTTGCGTAGGATATTGACCATCGTTGGAGGAAACTCCTCATAACCCCCTTCTCAATTCTTCGGGCACACATGTCTCTCATGTGGAATATGTGGTAAAAGAAAAAAAACCCGACCAAGATGATCAATGAAAATAAGAAAAAAGTGATGCTGAGCATTGAAATCTTTCTGCTCAGTTATAAATTTGTTTTGTTCAACGAAAAATGATTAAATGTGATAAATAATCAGCTACGAATCGAATTTTTCCGCTCATCAAAATACATTAATTCCAACATTATTTATGTGGAAAAAAAAAACTCAATCTCGGATAGTAAAATAATTGCGCGGCGAATAAAAGGAAGTCGAATGTGTTGGAATAATTATTTCTTGAGCGCAAGCAATCTGGGAAGAGCCAAAGATTTGGGAAACTCGAGAGCCATGAAATGTTTTTGTCATCGAGAATCAGTGTGTTGGTGGGATTAAGAAAATGGCTGACACGAGTGTATAACGTAAATTTGAAGTGTTCTTGGCGGTAATTTCTTTGTGGTAATTTTTTCGTATATCTACAAAGTGCCAAGAAGAAGTTAGTGTATAGGAGTACAAGATTGTGGAACTAAGCAGTTGGGCATGAAAAACCTCCTTCCGGTTTTGTTAAGACGGGTTGAGGATGGGTGAAAGAAATTCCGAACGAGAATTGCTCTTAGCAGAAATGTAAATGACCGCCTTATCGCCTCTTCGGTGTGAGTCGCAGTCACGCTTATATTCCTTCGAGGTCTGCACCATTTCTCTCTTTTCTCCTGTCTCCCTCCCTCGCTCGGCTGTGCTCTTTCTTCCACCTCCTTGCTGTTCTTCCTTCAGAAAAGGGACTCTGGAGACTCTCCAATCCTGAAATCTCATTGAGCTTGTCTCGCTGCCTCGCCTCATTTCCAGCTCGAACTGTATGTACAATAGTAATGGGGTTGTTATGTAAATAGATAAAATCTTATTCCCCCTTTCACGTAAAAGCTTTGAGATTGACATTTTGTTGTCACATTTATTGAAGCTTGCTGCCACAGGAAAATGATTGATTCCATTTCATTCCGGAGTGATTTCATTTTTCCAAACGCCCTTATAATTTTCCGAGGTTTGTATTCCAATCTGTAGCATTATAAATTTATTAATGATGGTTTCTGAAAAATATCAGAACCACGAAACTTGGTGGTTATTGTGAATATCCTTTGCCGCGTCTGACCAGTCCGGAAATTTCTACTTGAAACGTTACAATTTGATCCTCGATCCGTCTGTCTTTCCTTCCGACTTTGGCTCTTCCTCCTATTCCATATTAACTTTGCAAGGCTACAGTGCAAAGTTTCGGAGGATGCAACTAGCAAAGTTGGCGAGTAAAAGAGTGGTTGAAAAGAAATCAGAAGAGGATGTGGTAAATAGATCGTGCAACAAGGGAGAGAAAATCGTGAGTACAGTCTCAGCTCATCTGTGTGCTTTCGACCCCTAGGGGAACTTGCAAACTCCGCCGTTTCCTGAACACACCACCTCCGTCGCGTAATTGGATATAATTTTTTTTTTTTAATCGTTTTTTCTCTGTTCACTGGCATTCGCTAAACGAATTAGGTGGGGTGTGAAGAATTCTTGTATTCTCGGTGTCGAGACAGGAAAAAAAAAGTAAGGAGAGTGAACAGATGGTGAGCCGAAGGAATCTTGACAGTTACCACCGCACCGATAAGGATTGAACGAAAATAAAATGGTTGTTAGTGTATGGCTCGTGTATTCTCGTGTGTGAGAAAGCTCGCACAACACATTTACCGAATTATTAAAGTTTCGAAATGAATATTTTCGTCGTGGAATGATAAAAAGTAGCCTGTATTTTTAGTTCTGTCACATTAATGAGCAGCTTAGCCAGGTGAAAGATCATAATGGAACATCGTGTTTGTTTATTTCCGTCTCGCTCATTTGTAGTCGCAAGAAAGATCCATTTTTTACAACTTATTTTTGCTGTGGGCACGGATATAAATATGTTGGGGAGCTGTACAGTCCGAGGGTAGGTCTGGCACATTTTTCTCATCGTCACGTACCGAGGGAACCGGTTACAGAACATCCCAGGGCGGTTTACAACTCCCGTCCGCTTCGCTTCTGTTAATTCCTCGCTTAAATCGCAGTGTGACTGGAATAAAGTCGAGGAGAAAGTTTCTCCTTCCATTCCACCCCCCCCCCCCCCCAACTTTTTCTCCCCCTGTCTGGATGCGTACAAAAAGGACGTAAAATTAAAGGTCTCTGCATGTAGAAAATGAGTTACGAAGTGAAAGGACGTAAGGAAGTAAAATTTACATGTAAAATCGTGAGGATTGCAACCCTTAGGTTGCCAGGAGACGTAATAATACGTGAGTATAAACGTTTTGGTGCAATAAGAGAAGAAAAGGTAGTTTTTCTCTCGTGCAACCCCTAGATCGTGCAAGGGATGTGGCACTAAAGAGAGCCGGGGAAGAGAAGTCTCGCGAATCGTCCTGGTTTATGGGGCGAATTAAATGCCCGTAAACCTAAGCAGTTACGTTTCCAAAGCGAGGGAGAAGGAGTACACCATGAGGGATGGAAGATGGAGCGAGAGAAATAAGGACGTGGAAAGGAAAGTAAACGAAGCAGGAAGGGTTTGGCGGAGCAAGGGGTTATTAGCCGTATTTAATGCCTGGAATACAAATGATCAACAAGTAAGGTGACACCTAGAAGCAACGTCTGTGCGAATATAGCGAATAGAGTGAGAGAGAAAGAGAAATACCGAGAGAATCGGAGGAGGTGAGAAGAAACGAGAGAAACGATATAGTCGGGCTCTGGGGGTTGATTTGTTTTTATGGCCTCGTGCCACGCTCGGCGTGTCAAGATTCCTGGGGATGGGAATCACACCCCTGCCTGGTCTAGTCATTGATGCCTTCCGGGGATGCGCCACTACCATCCCTTTTTTCTCCCTTCGTTCCTCATCCTCTCTCTCTCTCCCGCGCCCTCCCCTCTAGTTCTCTTCCCCCCTAGGGAACACACGAAGAATATGACTCGACTATATCCCATTGTGCTGACTCTCCGTCACTTAAATCCGTTCGAACGCACACACCGGGAAAATGTTTAGTAGTGTAGTTGATTCGGGACTGTAAGATAACCCCATTAGTTGCGAAATTTTCACCATAACGTGGTCATGTTCACTGAGCGATTACCATTTACAACGATGCATAACTAGCTCGACCCTAAAAATCGAAAGTCAAAGATGCGGAAAGCCTCAAACTCAAGAACGACGACACGAAATATTCTACTATAATAAAAAAGTCCTTAGGGTCTTTTGCATTTCTCCATCCGCAAAAGGAATAATTTATAACGAGAAATTTAATATTCGCAGCTCCGATAGGTTTGATGACGTATCCTAGCTATGAAGTTAAGGCGAATATAACGTTTGTGGCGGATGGATACTCGAGAGTCGACGGTATCCAAAAGGTTTTAGTTCGTGCCCCTGTAGAAGCTTTTGGCCGCAAGGCTTGTGGCCTCAAGGCAAGGTAACACCGTTGGCGTAGTTTTCTCCATAAGAGGAAATGCTGCATCGTGCAACCGACATTTTAAACCGCCATAAACGATCCCATTCCATCTTCAGGGCGCGTAACATTTTCCTCTCACGCCCCCGCCCTTGCTCTCGCTCTTACTCGTTGCCTTTCTCCAGGAATCTGAAGGTTTTCACCTTCCTCTATCATTGCATCTTCGTCGCTGCGTCCCTGGATCTCCTACCTTAGAAACCACGCGGTAAATAAAGCTCATAACACCCCAACATCAGCCACGGTCGTCGACACTGAACCCTCGTCTACTGGTTGGCTGGCGAGCAATTCAGTTTCGAAATATTCGAACCTCCACCGCCTCCTTTCCTTTCTCTCTCTCTCTCTCTCTCGCTCTCTCGCGCGTTCGCTGCCTCCATTCCTCACCATCTTTCTCTACGTCATTTTTCTATTTCCCCGAAATATACGGTGCGTCGAACGTTTTGAAAGCTCGCAGTTTACCATCAAGTCCTCCAAAAACCATATCTTCCACCTTGGTCCTCAAAATCCCTCGAGTATCACATCCTCGTTAGGAGAACACTGCCCTTCGCAGTACACGCTCCATGTATTTGTACGTTCTCTCTTCTAACCTATGCCTTAGAGTATTCCGGAATTTGAAGCATCGTAAAATTATCCTGGCCGAACAGCTTGCGCCTAACTTTACTGCCACACTAAACCCTCGCGATCCCTATGATCAACCATAAGTATACTTACCACCATCAAATATTCCAGTCGCTTCACTTCCAAACTGGCAGCTAAACAACTTTGAGAAAATTTGCTATTTTTCAATGATTTTTATTTATTTTGTCCATTTCCTTCAATTAAAATGCCAAGACTTTCTTGACAACCGAGACACTATCAACAGAATGGAGTCGGAGTTGTCACCGTTTATCCTCACGTATGCAATGTGTTCTGTAAAGAAGATTTGGGGATAACAAAATGCGAAGATAGTCAGTAGTGACGGTCGGAGGTCAGACAGGATGAAGCGGTTTGCCTACTCGAGTGAATTCGGGTCGCTAGCTAAGAGGTAATTAGCCCAATGCCCAAATCACCATTTCGTATCGCAGGATCGGTGGTCGGTAGATAGAGATGTTGTCGACTCGCTACGGGTGCCCCGATGTCCCTTGGGTTAGGTCACAGGGTTGAGTTACGAAGGGACATCCGATCGAGACCAAATGAGCACATGCAAGGAGCTCCAGCCATCAGGGAGATAGAGAATTCTATCGAATCCCCCTCGCATCTTGCATCCTTGCTAATTCCATTCTCTCCTCTTCACTCGTCCCTTCCACATTTCACTTGCTATACTTCCCTCAATGTGCATTGATTGGACAATGGTCAGCATTCGCTTCACGAAACAGACAGATCTGTATTCACTTCTCCTATTCCCCTCTTAGTCTTCTCCGCTGAAATGTATCAAGGCTAATGCTGGATCTACGAATACGAGAGAACACGATGCAATAAAACGTGTCTAAATTTATTGTTCTACAAAAATGTAAGAATAACTAAAAATTGAAGAAATATCGATTTGGAAAATGAATCTATGGAAATAAAAGAATCAATTGAGTTGGCTGGAGACTTGTTTCTGACCGGGAAACATTTTTTCATAACAAGACTTTGATTACGATGAAAAGAACCGGAGCGTTTGAAAAGGAGCGCGAGACAGAAGCTGTGAGACAGAATTTAAGTGATAAAGAGGTGTGAGCAGAGGTGCGCTACTTTGTCCCCAAGCATGTTCGATTTAGCCCAGGGGTAACAAATTTATACGAGTTGTTCAGATTTATCGAGCGCAAGCTTAACAATGGATAGGCAGGGGGGAGGGAACGAGGAAAATGCCACAGGCGTAAACAGAAATGAAGAGAGGAGGAGGACAGAGCAGGAGAAGGTCTATGACCACGTGAGGGCAAATATGGGATAATACAGACATACAACCCTCGATAGCAGATTTATGACACGTATACCCACCTGCATTTCAAATGGCAATTCCTCACTTTCTCTCTCATTTTTATAGGCGTTTATCTGCTCGCGGTGAAAAGATAGAAATGGGAATGTACCAAATATAGTTCGAGAGAAAAAATAACGAGAAGGAAAAAGTTCGAGGCGTTTATTGACTTTTCTGCAACGCCATTTTTAATCCGGCAAAAAAGTGAAAACTGTTTAGCGATTTATGGTTATAACTATTTATTAACTCGGGCAATTCAATTGGCGATAAGAATCTTTGATGCATTGAATAATTCCAGGAAAAATAATAAAAGTTTACAGGTATTTTCCATTTACACAGGTTTTGTGACGGCAGCAAAGAGTTTTTGTTGTTGTTGTTGTTTTTATTGTAATCACTTCGTGATTTCGAGTAGAAAAATGTGGAACGAGAATGAAACGCTGTCGTCGCAATGTGACGAAAAACGACAAGTTTGAAAACAGCAACGGAATGAGCTCTAAATCTAAAGAAGCAAGTTGTTATTTCAGACTCTGCTGGACCGCGAATTGTAAGAATGCACACCGAAGAGGGAGAGTTCGCGGAGAGGGCTGGGGTGGGAAGAATAAAACAAGACGATACCCGGGTTAAAAATTAGCAAAGTAATTAAGAGTCGGGAAATGGAGCAAAATAAGGCTCCGTGGACCAGAGCAGTAAAGAGGAAAGAGAGGAGAGAGAAAGAAAAAGAGACGGACGGAGAGAGATGTCGGTATTAGTAAAAAAGTGAGACAGCTCGGAGAAGGTTATCCAAAGTCTCGGGGATGAGGGTAGCTACGGAGAAGCTTATATCCGGAACTTATCCTCAAAGTTTTCAAGAGGAAGAATAAAGCACTAAGACACCGAGAGAAAATGACTGTATATAATAGCCAAGCGAGCCCTCCATGACGACTTGAAATCGAGGAAGAAAAGATTTAAAATATAAAAACAAACTAAATTCGAGGGTGTGCACTGCTGCCGAAGCAGGCCCGTATTTTCTCGAGATCATACTAAAAATAGAAAAATCATCAGTTTCGTAGGGACGACTTCTATTATTTTCTAAATACTTAAGTACCACGTTCTCTGCGTGAAAAATGAAGGTTTTTCATGATTTTTCGTTGTGGCCATTGAAAGTCCAGCTTAATTTTGGGTAAGTGGACCTTCCCAAATATTTTGCTTCTCAATTAAATTGTAGATGTTCCGGCATGGTACAAATCACCTAATCAAATCTTTGTGGACGTACCGGACACGATGATTTCGTGGAAAGATGAAAAAATTCTTCAAATGCTTAAAAAGATTCCTCTGGCTTCGAGCAAATTAATGAAAAAATGCAGAGTAGGAGGCAGGGGCTGCAGTTACGGAATACGTACTGCACCCGTTCTGTACCCAGAGACCGTGGCACACTGCAGGCAATGCAAACTCTTTGCTTTCATGTAGCTGGGATAAGGCTCGATATTTTCGTTGATACTAGCAGTTCACATCAACATGAAAAGTCCCCAGCAGTACGATTTAATATCGGAAGAGGGGGGGGGGGGGGGGAAAATGAAGTATTCTAGGAGTTTGCAAGCACCAAGAACGGAAATGGGGCCGCGTCTTCTGATTGGTCGAGCCCGGAGGAAATCGTTCTGAGATTGGTTATTATTAGTGAGTTAACGCAGTTAGTCAGGAGTGAAAGAGAGAGAGAGAGAGAGAGAGAGAGAGAGAGAGGGCGGGAGAGAAGTTGAGGGATGAAGGAAAGTGGTGATGAAAATCGATCTGTAACGGTCCAATAGAAAGTGGCAATAATTTCTCGTTATTGGACACACGAGCCTAAACTTTGTTGCCCCCCCCCCCCCCCTCTCTCCCTGATCGCAGGAGTCTGCTATTAAAAGATTCGACGTCTTAACCTTTACATAAATATAAATAGATTCGACCGTTACGATTTAGCATCGTGTACGCGCGGTAATATTATAAATTTTGGTATTTCCAATTTTTATTCATACTCCCTGGACTCATTCAATCAGGCCCTTAATTTTTTCGAGCATGCAAACTGGTTCATTCAACCCTGGAAACTTTTTTACAGGCGAAACTGGGCAAAAGAAAAAAAATGAGTCTGAATGGATACGACGGCTGGTACGAGCATGACATTTTATTTTTTACAGCACAGCTTTCACCGCAAATTTACATACTAATATACAAACGAACGAGTCTCCGCAGGGATTGCAATAAAAAAAAGAGGGGCGTTGGACTCGAGGGAAGGGAAGGAAAAGCACGAGATGGATCTCCCGGGGATGCTACGTGGGTAGATGTCGTAATAAATTGAAATATGCGTTGTATCACATAACCAAGATGTGCATGCATACAGGGGAAACCAGAGTGTGACTACGTGCGTTTCATTTTTCCTTCTTTTTTTTATATATATTTTGCAATTTTTTTTGCAGACCCGTTGCTTCGTCTCTATTGTGCCATACATGGGACTTTTCCCATAGCGAGCGAGCGAAACAGGTCCTGGTGGTTGTCCTGTTACTACTCGGGAAAACCTGCTCGTTGCAGATAAGAAGCGACGTGGTAATCCTCGACGCAATATAAGTTAGCGTGGTAGACGTTACGTAATACGTTATAACATGTTTTAGAGAGAGGGAGCGAGAGTCAGAGAGAGACTGAGAGAAAGTGGAGGGAAAAACGAGCGAAAAAGGTAAATGGTTTAAAAAAAGAAGAAAATTTTTCAAATTAATAGAGCAAAAGTAACAGGGATACGGGGTGAGAGTAAAAAAGGAAGGAAAAGGGAATGAACGGTTGGAAAAAAATTTGCAGAGTGCAGATAAAAACAAAGTCGTGAATGAACTCTTCGGAGAAAAAAAAACACAACTAGCTGACTGCTTGAAAATATTTCTATGAGATTGTGGGACTGGAAAAATGTTTCTTTGAGTGCAAACTTTTTTTCAACATTCGACCCGAGACTCGCGGCTAGAATTCAATTGGATCCCAGATGAATATTAAAAAAATTATATTCCCCTCTATTTTTTTTTTGGTTGAATGCGTTTTTCACAAACTGAACTCCGATTACATTCACTTTCTCAAATTTCATGCAATTCATTTTCATTCAAGGTGTAACGATCCGTTGAAACGTCTCAGGCTCGAATATTTTATTTTCTTCTACTCGCTCGGCCATTGAATCACGAAATTAAGCGAATCTGGTCTCCATATTTTTCGGAGATTTATTAAGATTTATTAAGATAAGGGATGAGCCTTTACCACCTTTGACCTTAATATTATATTTCTTAGGCGTGTTGTCTTTTCCTGGTCATTGATACTCCGCCACAAGTTTCGCAGAAGGGTGACCAGTCAAGACCAATCTTGATTAATGGATTTATCATTGATATGGCCTCGTTTTTTTTTTCGCGTTAGGGGAATAAATCTAGAGCGATTAAGGGCAGAGTAAGAATGCGCGTTTTAGTTCAAATTTCCGGTGAGTTGTCCTTTATTAGCAATAAGTACCGAACCAAATCCGAGCAGATAAAAAAAAAGTAGTCGACCGGTTTGAGTTTAATGGTTCTGTGTCGAGTGGGTGGTGGGGACAAAGGCTGTTGGCGAACAATCGGAAATGGTTCGTGCCTCGCCCATTCATGAGTCCGAGCAGCAAAAGGGACCGGCTGCGGGACAAAGTCTCTCTCGTGCAACATTGTTAAGCGACTCAAATAAGTCTACGACGGTGAATTTCATCCACCATTTCACCGCTACACCCTAAAGGGCTGATTTTCTTAATACTCGATCCCAATGCACGAAAACCCTGAAACTTCGATCGTAACCTCCGAAAAGTTACGGAGTGGTTGATATTCTGCCAGGGATGACCGAGCAAGCGTCAACTTCATTGAACGCAGCTTTCAACATTTCGAAAATTACTCAAGAATTTTTATCGGCCCTGGAAGTCCCTTCGATTGGAGGAACTATTTTGGAACCGATCCGATATTGGAATTAAGAAAAATAATTACCCCCATGGGCTTCTTTTTTTCAATCATTTCAATATTTTACGTGTTTTGTTCCAAACAGTTTTTCCTTTCGAGAATTCCATATGATCATAGAATTGGAATATTCGATGACTTTTTGAGTCCTATGAGAAACGAAACACGATTTAAAAATTCACATAATAATTCCTCATAATCTCCGATCTGAGAATTTGATAACAATCTTTTGTTTCTAATGACGGTCCCTCAAACACCCGGTACTTTTTGAAATGAAATCACTCAAATCACACAATCATTCGTACGACAATGTGATGGTGTTTTTTCCTCTTTTCTCGTGTCAAAGAACAGACTCTACAATCTTTTTCCATTATCATAAAAGACATAGTCGAGAGCAAAAGAGTAACAAAACGATCTGATTCTTGAGGGTTGGTCTAAAACGAGAATGCAGGGGTGCGGAGGTCGAGATAAATCTCAGAATTTAATATCCTTCGAGGATTCATGTAATATCCACTAAAAGCCTTTTCTCAATCCTTGCACTCGGATCGCTCTTCCATCCATATCATCTCGGTGTATCTTGTGCTCTACTACCAAATTATTTTCCTTCACCACAGACTTGCAACTTTTTATTCCATCCTAAACTCGGATTTGTCATGATACTGCAAAATTTAAATCGGTCCATTTTCCCCAAATAATCCACTTGGCGAAGCAGTACGTCATCCCTTCAAAATCGACCTCTTTTTGGACTTTATTTCCTTAATTCGATTACTCGAGCACGCACAGTCGAAAATACCCAATCCGAAAAGTTTTGTTTCAAAAATGCCAGAAAATCTTGAAAAAAAAATGTGCTCATTGCTTAATCCTATTGACAGACCATTTTCCCACTAACGTAACGATACGAATTACAAAAAAAAGTGAAACAAAGCGTCTAATTGTTATTAAACATCGGCAATTCCGAGGCTATAAACGTGAGACCGAAAACCAATGGGTTTCCATCAGCGTGGATGGGGTAAGTGGTTAACCGAATCTTAAGCACGAAATCACGGTGTGAGAGGTAATTACTAAATGACCAAGCCATCACATCAGCTTTATAGCGCATCAAAAAAGCTCTCTCTTAAATACTTCTTGAACATAAATGGAACATGGTATCTGTGCAATGTCTTTTTTCTTCGTCTCTACATATTTCATGAACGACGGTACGTTGCAGCTGGTAATTTATTGATGATCTTAAAAATTCTAGCCATGATACGTCTAATCCGACTCTTGAGACTTGATGAACCCTTTTTAGAAATATTTTCATGACCGGCATATAAAAAACGATCTTCATACAAATCTTTCTATCATGAAAATCAATAAAGAATTCGTTGTATTATTTCATAACTCTACAACGTTCGTTTTTCTACATTTGAAAAAAAAAAACAAAAGACAACGAACGAAATATAAAATATAATAAGTATAAAATTAAATAGAAATATGTAAATGATACTTTTTATAGTTGGCAACAGAGTCGTTGCGTGCATTAACTGAAACTTTGAAAGCCATCAACACATATTCGTTTTTTCGTCATTTTGATATAAAGAGACATATCTTCGTTTTCCTTTTCCACTTTCGTCATATGTTTATGGGACGTAGTTTTTTTCCACTTCTCTAAACGAAAGCAAAGCTCGTTCATCATCGTTCGCTCATTTTTACCGTCTTCGTTATTCCCCATATTCGTCGTTATATTCGAGAATTTCATCCCTCTAAGAAAGCCTCTCTAATGCGGTACACACACTTGTGTCATTTCTCATCCTTTCTCGTTTGTCTTGGAAGAATCCTCGCTTATAATATACGTTCATTGCGCTCTTTCGAGAGTTCTTATTCTACGTTGAGGCGTTCGAAGCGGCTCGTTCTTCCAACGATTGCATTAGCGATTCCAAATCGCCCCGAGGGAACTGCTGGTGATACGATCAACGAAAATACCGGAGATTGGCAAGTGTCTTGGGAAAAAGGCTCTCCTCGAATCCGCGGCGTCGCGACAGGAACGAGGAGCAGTGAGAGATAGAGGGAGAGCACGAGTGGGGGAAGGAAAAGTAAAAGACGTGTTGGATTGAGGACGAACGCTTGCAAAAAAAAAAGAGAGAAATTCATTGAAGGGTCGTCGAGGGCCAAAAAGGGACTCAAGCACCGCAGTCGACGATTCGACACTTTTATCTCTAGCAAAGATCTTTTTTTTTCTCGTTCTCTTTGCCATTCTCTATCCTCTTTTCCGACCATCCTCGGGATTTAATTAAGAGTTTCTACGAACGACGCGCGACCCTTTTCTGCCAATATTCTCACTTTAACCCTCCAACGTGTTCATTCGTTTTCGCCATCTTTTTTCTCTTCACTTCGTCCCTTTTTCGTTCAATTTCATTCACTTCGACGTTCCTTCCGCTGGACTTTTTCCTTCTTTTATTCTTCCTTCTTCTCCAATCATGCGCTTTCTTCTTTTCCATCGTTCTCGATCTTATTTTTCAATTAATTATAAAACGCAAGTTTTAAAACAGGATCTCGCAAGGTGAGCGAAGTAAACTCTCCTCTTCGCTCTTATGTCTCATATAATTTTCACAATATTGGTTGACTGCATGAAGCCCCGTAGTAGTTGCAGTTTTCACACCGAGAAATACGAAATATTCCCGGACAGCGAAAAAAATTTATTTTCTATCGTGCCTCAAGGTCAAGAAGAATGAAAAAAGAGAAAACAAGGTGGAACGGAAGACGGTTGACCCACCGCGAGGGGAAAGTGCATTTCTAACGTGTTGTTAACTTGTCAGGTGATGGGGTTCGTTCAAAGAGTGATACTCGGGGAGCAGGTTCACATCGTTCCTGGATCGATAGATATGCACATATCCTTCTCATCGTATCGCATTCCCATTTCATCTTTATTTCACTCCCTTCGCGAGATAGCAGCCCCAACGTAACACCATAATATATATGCATAAGACTTTATATAATTTATTAATCCATATATATATAAAAACATGTAGAATGTGTGTATCCTTGCGTCATTCTTACACTCTGCTCCGTACAGCGCGAAGCACTGCGAATCTCAACCGCTATTTAATGACTCTGCAAATACCGTGTCTTGCTCGGATGCAACGCAAAATCGCATTCTGCCGACAATTTCCCTTTCTTCGTTGCTCTGCCGATAACGCCTATCTCTCCCCGACTCGGCCTCTCGCATATTTACTGACGTTTCATCGTATATGCGCGTTGGAAGGAGAGCAAATAGATTTCGAAGGTGAAGCAACGTCATCAACAACATCGTATACAGGTGTGTCACAATCTACGTCTGTTTGTTGATTTCAAGGGTGCACTTTGATTCGCCCAGCAGCTACGAATCGCCGTCGTTGTTGCACATGTTCTCGGGAACTAAAAATTGACGAGCTCAAAAAATCTTGCGTACCAAATCGCAGCTACCATGGATTATTTCAAGTGTGTTAATTAATATTAATAATTTTCTTTTATTAAAAATAATGTGGACGTTTTGATGGACCCAATGAAACCAACTTCGCCAGTAATTGCCCATCGAAAGATTAAATCCTTCCTCATGAGCTTATTTCAACGTGTTTATATGTCAAACTGGAAGAGACGCGGATATCCTCCTTGAAAATGACCAATCGATATGTGCTCTACGGATTGCATTAGCATCAAGCCTCGACCTTACCCTGTCCATTGGACTATGCATCGCTGTTACGAGATTGATCAAAGTTCCTTTGGTTATGATGATTCCACGTTTAACGGGTAAATACTTGACCACCGCATCAGACAAGAGAATGTGTAATGTCTCTGTACGTGTTATTTGTTCGTATGTGAGTGAGCATCGGTGTGTATGTGTTGAGATACATGAGCCTCCGGCTCGTTGCCAAAGCCTACGAATTCATTCACGCTTCAATAAATCGATACGACGGGTGGCCTATAAATAAATGATTCTGTAAATAAAATTAAGGTAGCGGGATCGTTGCATCGACGGAGGTGAATAATAGGCCAGACGGGTCGGTTTTTTTTTTCAAAATAATTGAAAAGTAACTGACACGATCGAAGTCTCAAAGTCTGTCATTGATTATCATTACGAAGGTCAGGAAATTCAGATCGAGGACATTTTATACGGTCATTCCAATATCTATCGGCAAGGTCGTATTTTACGTGACTCGGACAACAGAGTTACGACCTGATCGTTATAGTGTCAAGCGAGCCAATTTCAAGGCAACATTTATTTTATTCATCAAATGAATCGCTACGCATAGACATTTGAAAATATAATTGTAGAAATATTTATTATTATTTACTTCTTCGATCCGCTTGTGGAATGCATGCTCGCCCATTATAATCGTTGAACGAGGTCACGCGCATATGAAAGTCCCTCAATATGTATATACGATGCTTTCTATTCGGTTGCGGGTTGTATTTGAAATTTTTTAATCATCGTAATACCGGAGATAGGGAAAGCTTAATAATTAATAACTCTCGCTCGAGACGGGAGATTTTCATTCGCGTACTCGAGCGGGCCTCATCGTGTTCCACACCCCCGGTTTGCGCGCAACCCTCTCTCGACGTTGCCTAGTCATTACGAGCTAATTGAAAATGATGACGACAGCGGCTAGAGATAGTACTCATTTGTTTGTATGTATGCCTGAATGCGTTTGTGTGTCCAGACGAAGCAACTGAATGAGAAAGAACGAGACCGAGAGAGGTAATAAAATGGCTTAGGGACAAAGAGAGAGAGAGAGAGAGAGAGAGAGAGAGAGAGAGAGAGAGAGAGAGCGAGAGGGAGAGGGAGAAGGAGAGAGATGCACCACTCAAGTCAAAACAATGAGAAGCATCGTCTCTCACGCCCGTGTTGCCACGCGCTCCTCGTCGGATTTTCCCTTTCCCTGTTACCGACTGAAAAGCCTCGAACCGACGAGAGGAGAGGCTTTTGCACCCTCGTGCCAACCGCGCGAATCCCTTCACCACTCGTCGCACCTCCCCAGATCCATCCCTCTCTTCTCTCCACCCACCGCCCTCACTCTTCTTTTTCTCCCTTCATCTTCATCTCTTCGCCACTTCTGTATCTTGTATTACGTATCTATATGCTCACACCCCTTGTCTATCTTCACCAACATCATCTACATGGCCCGCTTTTTTCAAACCTCCTTCTCTCCTCTTTTGAGTTCCCTCTTTTTTGTTCACTCATATGCACACCCGTACGTGTGCATCTCTGTAGCACTGAATCGTATCTGCAACGAAGAGCCTGACGCTGCAATATCGTCGCAACATTGAAGCAGGCTCTGTATCGATGTTTATCAATTTTTGTTATTTTTTCAAATTTTATTGTGAATTTCGATGGATATTTTATTTTTTTAACTGTCAATCTTGAAAACTTTTTGGAAATCCGATATACTACACTTTGGGAATTGACAGGTGTCAGGATGCTCAACTTTGCAATGAATAAACTGCCGCAGTTTTTATTTCTTTGCATTTGAAAGTTCACGAAAATAAAAATAGACAGAGGAAAACGTATGTAATGGGAGAATATTGGTTGACCAAAGGAAAGAGTGCGACAAGGCGGAAGCAAGGGTTCGACAGTTCTTGCAATGTCAATAACAGTCTTCTGGCTGCCTGAAAAATGGTTTGATAGATTGATTGGGTCTAGGTAGCCAAGTCCATCATTTATCTAACGTTTTTTTTTCTCACTCCTCCCATTCGCCTGACGACACGATATACCAGAGACTCGCGGGTAAGAGGTTTTGTCAAATTTTCTTGGCTCAACTCAAGTGTTTATCGCAACCGTTGCCCTCTTACCGTTTCCTTTTTTGCCTTGCTCGGACTCGACCTTCTAAGCTTATGAAAAATACGTGGCGAGGAGATGAAGAAAATGTGACGAGATCAAATGGCAAGAGAAGTGAAAAAAAACTAATGTCGCACAAAGCATATGACATAAATGGACGTGAAAGGAAAATGGCTTCCATCTGAAGGAAAAGAATTTGTTAAAAAATTGATCTGGACGTCGAGTAAAGTCATACCTGTAAAGTATTTTTATTTATTCTCAACGTGGCATACTTTTATATATCTTTCGAGTCTAGTCCCCTCTCCGTTTTTTTCCTTTCTCCCTCAGCTGTATACTTGCGATTGAAAAACTTTCCAGGATCCTGCTCCTTGCTCTCTTCGTTTCTATCTTTCTCCATTTTTCTCGCTCTTTCGGTTCAGCTTACAGTTCGTGAAACGAGCGGACTCCACCGGCAAGCAAGAGTTTGCAAAAGATATCTCGAGAGATCGAAGACCCATTCGGAGTATCAGAAGAACAGCTATGACATCGTCAAACCGGATGAGAAGTAAAGAAGACGAAGATCAGGAAAAAACGAGCAAAGTCGAGGTAGAGGATGAAAGTTTCACAGATTATTCGAGCCAAGGGGTAAACTGCTCCGTTGGACAGGTCGGTATCTCCGCCGGAACATTTTCATGAGGAAAAATTTAGCTTTCACTTGAGCCCTCAAGGATTCGAATAAATTCCATCGAATTTCTTTGCCTACGACAACGATATTTAATCGACAATACAAAGTTACCGAAACTATTTTTTTTAACCTCCGAATCATTGCATGTGTTTTCGAAAGCAAAATCATTCTCCGATCCAGTATAACAATCTATTTAATTTCTTCTATTCTGTGATACTTTTTTTACAAGTGAAAATATGAGAATTCAGCCTCAACATTGCAGACTTCCCACGAATAACAATTTTTGTGCTCGTCGTTTGCGTTTGACTCTGAAAACCGATCGGAATGAGGTTCAATCGGGATTCAATTATATTAGAGTATGTGATTTCATAAATTACCATCCCCCTCTTTTTTCAAACATAGTTTTGTACCCGAAAAGGCATGAAGCATGGAATTACCGAAAATAATCAAATATTTGATCGTGAAAAAAACGTCTGATCGTCCACTGCCGTAACCACTAATCAGACTACGTTCAATTGTTATCGCAGGACATATTCTTGAAGCACACGAAAAACAAAGGAAAGAATCTCCAGGACGGAGAGAACTCTCGTGACGAATATTTGATTCAGATAACTAGCTCCATCCCCTACGGAGGCAAAACGATATCAATGTCGTGAGTGAAATCGAGTAAAATGTAAAGATTCGGATACAATCTCGTGGTTTTGCGCAGGATCACTCTCAATATTTTGACAAAAAGGATTGGGGAATGCAGATATGAAGAATAAAGAGCGATTGGATGCACGAGACGTAGACAATCGTTTTATCGTTTCCTCGCGTGAAACTAGCTCGTATTAGTGGTCTTTGTCTTCTGGGGTTGATCTGGTTACTGTGTTAAGAGGGATGATAAGTTGAACTTGTGTGGGTTCGGAAGTTCGGTAGAAGACTGCAAATTTGGAGTCTCACCGTACCAGGCAGACTTCAAACGTTTTTCTCGCTCTTATTTCAACCCCCGTCTCACTTTTCCACCCTCCATATTCGATATTCATGAACCTACCGAATGAACCTAAAGATCTTTGTTACCCCTACGAAGAGTGAAGAAAAAACTGCTTTCTAGCACGGAATATAGAACGTTACGATACCTTCATGAACTCCTTCATGAGCCTTCGTCATAGGGTAGGAACTGGTTGCATCCAGAGAAGGGAAGGGTTGCAGGAACGATCGCAGGGTTTGGGGGGAAAAAGGAGGGTTCGCGGGTGGACATATCGATTGTATGGCATTTAGCCGATCGTCCTACGAGCGGTAGGCACTACTACGATACAAATCGGATTGGGGATGGTGTATGAGGTCAAATTCTCTCGTTTATTCATCCCTTCGCCAATGAGGCATGAAGCAAAACTTTTGCCCAACGTGCTTTTGTGGGCTTGCATTTGTGGCCAGTTTCAGAATCAACTCCTACTCACCCACTTGCCGATTCTTATGATTTCCTACGATCTTAACTCTGCCATTTTACATTTTTTACACAAACCGCCCCTCCTATCGCTCCCTCGTAGGCCCTCGGTATATTTATTTATTTATGCAGACTGCCTCGACAAAAGAAATTTACGATCACCACAAATTTGAACGCTGACTCAATAAATTCACCGACGGAATAAGAAGTAAAAAAAAAGAAAATTGCCATACGATTTAACCGAAAAACGACCCTTTGCTTCCGAAAGAATTATAATAGAACATACCAAAACGAAAATAGCATATGATTGGCAATGCCACAGACGTGATAGAGAACTAGTCACATGCACCGTTGCTCCTGTACCAAATTGTATCGAAATTGGTCAATGATTCGTCGTCTGGTGCAGGTTGATTATTAAAAAAACCTTGAAAAAAAAAAGTAGCAATGCAACCATTCGGAATTGTCATCGGAGAATTAAAGTTTTTTGTACAAACGTTAATTTTTATTCCTGCCTGATTTTTATCATGGTAATAGAACGCCGGTTTTGCATTGTACAAATCTCACTCTTTCCTCGGCGTAAATGTAATATAATGGTGAGGAGGTTTCACGCAGTGATACAGACATTCCTATTCCTCGATCCGGATGTGACATTTACTATCAATTTACGATGTTACGGGCCGTTAAATGCGAGCTTCCTTCCCTTGGCTGCGGCGACGAGCAAAGGTTCAGTTTTCCTTCGCTATGTATACATCCGTGTGGATGTGTTTACACGCCTATATCCATGAGCATGGAAGAAATAAAGTTTTCGTGCTACATGCATAAAGAAAAATTACTTCTTACCGAATAGATTAAAAATGTATGTTGATGGTAAAGAAATAAAATTATATCTATAGAAATAAAATGAATGAAATAAAAATCGACGATTATACGTAATTGAAAACTTACACGTCTAGCAGCACAAACATCGACCACCGAACACGTGACTGGTTTCTTTACGTACCTGCAACACACAAATATCAAAATAAATTTAATCTCACGTACGTTGCGCCCTAAAGCTCCATTCATAATTCATCGAGCATAGTTTGTAAGTAATAACGTATTCCATGAACGACTAACGTAACAATTGAGAGTAAAAAAAAACAAAACAAATTCTTGAAATATTCTTTCTTGTCAAAAAATGCACCCAAGGAAAAAGCAAGGCGCAGCACAAAGATTTCGCATTATTTTGCCTGGGTAAATTTTTGTCTCAGCAATAACGGCATCAATCGTGATGATTTCTGGCTCAATCGGTCCGGACCAACGTAATCAGTCTCCGGGTCAAGTTTCAGATCATGCTCCGTAATCAAAGAAAATGCTTATCCCTACCACGGAACTTGCTTTATTCAGAGAGACATAATATATACTTAAAGTCTCTGGATGAAACTCACAGCCCCCGAAATCCTATTTGGTAAAGGAGAAGGATAAACCGATAAGGATGAAATGAACAGCTTTTAAATTTAACTATACTTCCACCATTATTAAGGGCCAGGGACATCGTAAAAGCGTTGGGAAAAAGTGTCAGCTTGGTGATCAGATTGGAAGGAAGGTGTGAATTGAGGGACTCCAAAGGAGTTAGATTTTAGCCTGGACAGCTCTTGGCCATGATCCACGTTGGCTTTATTTTCCCTCTTTTTCCACCTCTGGCTTCACAGGATAGCGGAAGAATGATAAGACAAAGAGAGAGACAGAGTAGAGAAATGAGAAATAGAGAGAGGTCCAATTTCACGTATTTTACGGAACGTTTTGATTATGCTAATCCTCGTTTCACAACGAGAACTATATACTCGCTGCTCCACCAGTAAAATTACCCTGCAGCATTCCTCCTTTCTACCTCTCACTCAC
The DNA here is from genome assembly GCA_030522525.1 of Campopleginae sp. 14b. Lineage (NCBI taxonomy): Eukaryota > Metazoa > Arthropoda > Insecta > Hymenoptera > Ichneumonidae > Campopleginae sp. 14b. The sequence goes on from JAPYYS010000221.1 coordinate 245,446, forward strand.
TCTCTCCCATTCACCATCTTTTTTCTTCCGGAGTTTCTCTCCGCTAGCAGTTTTACGACGGCGAATGGCGAATCCCACCGAGGAAAACAAGGGAAACAGAGAGAAGAGATATTCACGCGGCATTCAGGACCCGTAAATACCTTCCGCATTCTAACACCGCACGGAAATATGCTGTACACATTAAATTGAAGATTTTTGTGTACGCTTTTTTTCCAATTAGTTCCAGTAAGTAGAATGAATTTTCATTCAACAATTATTTCGGGCTATCGGCCGATCATTTCTTACCAACAAATATCCAAATACCAAAAATTTTCTCGTAATATATGTTGGCAAATTCGTCCGCGGATATTTGCTGGATGCTGAGTGAATAAAGAATTAAAATTATTCCATCGTTTCACTCTTCAGGTGTTCCTCCCTGGAAGCCTATGTACTTTAGGGGATAATATTCGTGAATTTCTGACGAACGCGTATCCGGAGGGCTCTCGTTGATGTATAGTTACAGGTATGCGAGCGTAAAATCTACCGCGTGCGTCAGAGCAGCACCGGAGACCAGTCCCGTATTCAGTGATTGATCGACCTCCATTATGAATCACGCGTTTCTGAAATTAATCGTCAGTCCGGCGAGAGAAAGAGAGTGAGAGGAGAGGGCGCGAGAGGAAACGGGTGGTGCGAGTTCCGTTGTCGTGGTAACTTTGCATGTTTGGTCATGGAATAAAAAACATTCGTAAAATTTCTTGACAATTGAGTTCATCATTTTTGAGTATACCGTTGGGCTCTGAATCATCAAAAATTCTTCTGTTTCATTAACAATTTTTCATTTTATCCAAATTTTGTTGAATTTTTGCTCAGTCGCGATCTGTAGATTTTTGAGAGATCGTTTCATTGACCCGTTCGTTTTCTCGAATGTATTTTGGAATATTTCATGTGGAGAGGCCCGAACAACGGAGTGTTAACATTCTCGATCCTCCAAAAGTCAAAAATTGTAATGATTTCGAAAGCTCTGATAGTGGAATCGGATCTCGAGTAAACTGGACCATTTCTCTTCATTCAATTTCATGTGCCATCGTCCGTACAGTCAAAATTTCCGAAAAAATACAAACGATCGTTCCGCTTGGTGAAAATCGTACTCTCCTCTTCTCCCTTCGATACCCTCAGGGACTCAGTTACTCTCTGCCATTATTATAACTACCCCCTGGGCTATATTTCATCTCTATTTCGTTTTAAACCTTTCGGGAGTTAGCGAGAGGTAGCAGAGCATCTCGTGCATTTAACCGTGAATGGGTTTTTGTAACTGGGAGACCGTAAAATTGCCTAACCGATCCGTGGGAGTTTTGTGGGTGGTTTAGTCGCCATAAGCGGAAGGGAGAGAGACAGAGAGAGAGAGAGAGAGAGAGAGAGAGAGAGGAAGCTGAAAATGGTTTAAATATAAATGTGTGTAATAGAAGAGAGTTGGAGAAGTTTCCGGAGGTGAACTGGAAACGTTTCATACCGTGGCCGTATCTCTCTCCATGTTTCGAAGTGTCAGGGATAGAGATAGAAAATGAAGTGGGCGCAAAAAATATGACAATAATAGATCTAGGGGCGAGAAAGACGGAGAAAAGAAATGGATCGTCCAGGAGAGGGAGAGAGAGAGAGAGAGAGAGAGAGAGAGGAACGAAGGAGAGACAAGCGCAGTTTCTTCCCTCCCGCCTCCCTTCCCCCCCCCCCCTCTCTCTCTCTCTCTCTCTCTCTCTCTGCCTGGCAGAGTTTTGGTGACGTCAATTTCTGTGGATTCATTCAACGTCGTTGCCGCTGCTGCGGTTGACCATGGGACAGATTGGCCCGTATTTTGTAGCTCGTAAAAGCGTGCACGGTGTGGTTGTATACTCTGCATTCGAGCAAGCGGTGCAGACAGCGAGAGAGGAAGAGGGAGACGGAGAGAGAGAGAGAGAGAGAGAGAGAGAACCTGGAAGGTTGGAAAACTGGTAGCAATCCTCTCAGTCTATTCCCCGAGCTCAAATGTTGTATAGATCGAACGAATAGGCTTCGTTGTCACGGCGCCAATGAGTGAAATGCCCAGGGAAAAGAGGGTGTAGGATGAAAAAATTCAGTATTCGCGAGAGCTCGAGGAACAGAGCGGAAATGATCAATGCCTGACGACGAGACCACCATCACTCTCGCGATAGGGTAATAAAAAAATTAACAGGCAAATTTAAATGATAAAGAGCTAGCGGAAAAAATGCAGACACCATTATCGGCGACCTCGCAATAGAACCTCATCCAATATCCTCGCAATTACACACAGAACCAACTCATGCAACCCCAATAACCTACGCACCATTAAGTTTGTCTCTGATTTTTGTTGTACTAATGTTTCGTATAACTCACGTCCATTGCCAAATTCTCATCGAGGCCAAATAAGTTATTGCGCCTCTCTATTTGTTAAGAAATAAACCGCGCGGGTGATTTTTATTACAGCAGGCAAAATAGCACGCTGGCCCATGCCAACTCACCTATACAGGACAGCGTCTTCTTAGGTAAATTCTTTTTTGGTGAATAATATGGAAAAAAAAAAAATTTACACCAGCTGAAAGATCTAGCACAGCTGGGACGGAAAATCGGCATTTTAAAAATAAGTTCATGTTTTTTATCACACGGAATAAACTCAATGAAAATAATAGCGGTGCTGTTGAGACAAAAATATAAGAAAATGTTGAAATGATAGATATGGGTTGAAAATTTGAGGAACAGTGTATTGGTATATGGCAAATGATCGTTGCATAGTAACAAGACAATGTAATGTTATTTTACTCACGAGGATTACGAAAGACGACATTTTACGATCCCGGAGAAGGTTGATGGTAGGTGGAAGGACGAAAGAGAGGGGGGAGAGGGTATAGGAAGGCATGCCTGAGGAAAATGTTCGTAAGGGGCTGGAATAACGGTGAACGAGCTCGGCATACACACGTAGATACAGGAATAGTTGGAGACCAGACACGATTTTCACCATGAGTACCACTTTCTCCCGTTTGCCTTCTCGTTCTCACGCTCATTTTCCTAGCGCAGCAATCTTCTCTGTTTCTATCTCGCGGTCGCTCGCAACCCCCTACTATCTCTTCAACCCCCACTACCGTGGCATAATCCGACCGATTACGTAATGCTTAAATATTTATCGGTCCGCATTAGGGAAACATGAGCTCTCTCTATGCATGGGAGCGCAGCACGTGGGATCGCCATCCCTTTTCCCTCAACTCTCTCGTTCCCGATAAACCATCCGGCGAAGAGGGTTGCAATGTGGAATCGAGAGAGAAGGATATATCAGAGTAAGCGAGAGAGAACGTCATTGCCACGAACCAGGAACTAAATTCTAGCGGAAAACGAGACCGTCGAGCACGCTCACAATTACCTCGACGAACGGTGCTAACCCCTAGGAAAATTGAACCCCCGCAGTACTGTCTCTGCCGACGATTCTCTATTTTACCACGAATTTTTCCCTCAAAAATTACCCACCCAATTGAAAAATACCACACCATCGAAAATTCTGACCGTTTTGTTCTCTTCCCATTTTTTCTTTTTCCACCAACGACGATTGCAACATAAAGCTTCGAGAGAAATTCGAGCTCACCATAGCCAAAGGGAATTCAGACCAAAAATACATGAGCATCAGGATATAAGGCTGGTGAACCAGTTATTTTCGAGCAGCAATCAATTAAATATAAAGACAACATTAAAAAATTATTAATACAGCACAAAGAAATATCTTAAAATTCACAAATTTTACATTCGTTAATGAGAATTCTTCGGGGAGTACAAAAAACGTGCATAAATTGAAGGAATTTAAAAGTTTAGTTTGGCATTATAGTTTTCAGGAGTATATATCAATCACACTAGCAAGTACGTACGAGAAACAGCATCTCTTATTCCGCCTATTTGCTGGCATTGAATTAAGCCTACGAGGCGTTTGGAGGAAAAGGGCTTTAAGTAAATTCAGACATTGTTATGCTCACGGGACTGATGCACAACCGAGCATTAACAATTGTACATGCGCAGTTATATCGTAAGTAGTATTAGACCGACATAGTCAGACGAGGCACTTTAGCCAGAGATACGATCTCATTCCGTTTCACGTTTAGGTTTTCCCTCCCTCTCCTTCTCTCTCTTGTCCTTTCCTTTTCTCTTTCTGTATGATAATTTCTAAGGCCTGAAGGCGTCCGAGGTAGAGAGAGAGAGAGAGAGAGAGAGAGAGAGAGAGAGAGAGAGAGAGAGCGAGTATAAAGACACTCGACGAAGGAACGGGCGAGAGAAAGCGAGTAAGAGAGAGTGGAAGTGGAACGAAGAAGGGTCTTGTGGGGTACGTAATATATTTTCCCACCGAGTACAAGAGCGAGGGAGAGAGAGAGAGAGGGGAGGGAAGGACGCGTGACTTATCGCACCTTAACGTGGTACCTAGTTATTGTGCAAGTGTGAATATAGTGCGCCCACTCTGGTGAATTATACGAGGCACAAATTCGCGACACATTATAAACCTTGGTGTTATTTCTTCCCTGAGGAAGGTCGAGCCCCTATCATCCCTTTCGAAAATTCTATCAGTTGATCTTCATCAAAGTGTAAGCCATCTGTGACTTTATAAAGAATATTATTACGAAATAACAATTACGAATATTACTATGACGAAGAAGCATAATCACTCGGACTCGAGGGTTTCCGGATATTGTTTATGAATTATTTTCCTACATTTGATATCATTCAAATGAATGATTCATCGTGTAATTAGAGTTATCGGTGTGGAAAGTTTCAGTACCCAATTGATTATACAAAGTGTTTTGGGATAACTTTTATGTTCATATCACCTTCGATTTTCCACCACAATCAAGATTCTTTGTCTTTCTACCTCCACCCTTATCTTGCTCGCACGTCGTGGCAGAAAAAAAATGGGCGCTGCTGAAGCGAAACAACCCCTTTTGATTCTCTTTCACCTTTTCGATGCCCTTCCTCTCCCTTTCTGCCACGATCTCCTTTCCCAGTCAAGCTCCGAGTGGAGTCTTGCTAGGTGGAGAACAGAATCGCTTGCGAAGGGGTGCTCGAGAGACGGGAAGGAAGGAGGCGAGAGAGAGAGAGAGAGAGAGAGAGAGGGAGAGAGAAAGATAGAAAAACGTGGGAGAAAGAGGGTTCATGCTTTGACCGTAGGTATTCATGAACCAAGTCTGCCACGCAGATTAGCATGTGAAAGAACGCTTTGGCCCCGTCGCTTTTCACGATCCAACCTCCCTCACTCACCGTTGGAACTCACCGTCATCTCGTTCAATCCTTCAGCCCCCACTATAGCCCTCTTTTTGCAGAGCTGTATTTTTGCACGGAGGAATGAAAGCGGCCGAAGCTTGCATGACCCCTCCGACTCATCTCTTGCTGTCTCTTCTTTTCCTCGTCAACGCGACAAACCAATGACTCTTTTGGTCATGATGACGAGAGGAAACTCGGGAGAGATAGAAAAGACGAGGAAGAACAATATATATGGGTAGGGTGAGTTCTTGGCAAGCAGAAAAAGAGGACACACCAATGTATGTTAATCAAATGGCCCAGCTCGAGCGCTAGCTCACTAGAAACTACCTACTATGTAATATTTTTAGGTAACAATACATATATATATATATGTGTGTGTGTGCGTGTGTGTGTGTCTACATATTGCCACATGCGGGGAGGGTTGAAAAAGCTTTAGATCTGACGTAATAAGGATATCGTGGCTGCTCGATCGCGTCCACTGGAATTTTTCGATTATGGCCGTTGCCGTAGTCCCGATAGTTCTCAAGGCAAAAGCTTCAGCTTTCGGAACTAAAAAGACAGCGGTGAAAAAAAGGAATAAGGTTGGAGGGTTATCGTTGTGATAACGGTCTTCGTTGCCTGCTCCTACTATCCATTTTTCTCGTTACATAATTTTTCCGTTGTGCGTCCCGTTATGCACCCAGCACCCCGAGACTAAAAGAGACACATTCGTGGCTTCTACTACCCTTCTAACCTATACGTACCTCTTTATCCCTCCCTCCCTTTCTCCTTCGAACTTCAACCTACCGTGATTGCCATTCGTGTATCGACGGGGGACGAAAAAGTTGTTCCCAAAATGGGATTTCTTCGGGGAAAGTTTTACTCGAACAAGCTCTACATTTCGACATCGTCAAAGTGGAAAGGGATCACTATAAAAACGAGGAAAGAGCGCACTGATCGAAAAAGCATCGATGAATTCGGTCGACGATTGTTGCTTCCATTGGCGACAAAAAATCCATCCACGTACTTTCCCACTGAACCGACGACGATGATATTATTGCCAGACGAGAATAATTCGTCGATAATCCTATGCTTCCACCAAATATAAAAGTGCACATTTCTTGCTTAGATAGGTTTGCCCTCAGCTTCGTTTTCATTTCATTACACAAATAATCACAACAGTAACAAAATGGACTGCAATTGCAGTTGAAACTTGTTTAGTCATCAGTGAAAAACGTCACATCATCACGTTACGCCACCAAGAAATTTAATCTCTGAATTTTATTTTTTTCCAATTTTCTTTCAAAACCATTCATTTTTCAAACGAAACAGAAAACAGTGCTTACGGTATGTCTCAGATCAACTTAAAAGTCAATGGTTTGTGTGAAATATTCAAAAATAAAATATCTGTTAGTTTTTTTGAACACTCTGTCAAACGTTGTACCAGTTTTCTTATTCGCAGTTTCTATTCTGTACTTTTTCTTTTTTTTTTTAACGGTGGCTCGACAGGCTGACATCGCTGATAAAAAGAAGACAATAATCTTGAGAAACCTTACACGGTACATGGAAGAAAGAGAAACCGATAAAAAAACGAGGAAATGGAGCCACAGGAGAGAGAGAGAGGGGGGGGGGGGGATTACATGAAGCAAAATCGATGAGACCGTCTGGTATTTCGCGAGGGGAAAAGTCATTTCGAAAAATAGGCCGAGACATTTCCAGTGGAGTTAGCTGAAATTCAGCGTGATTCTCAACGGAAGAAATTGAAATAAAATCAAAGATGTGTGTCCCCGAAATATACATCCCAATGAATACGAATGGACTTCGTTTATATGGAGTACACGATATAGTATTACGAGCAACACCATCTGTACAATCCGAGGGACGAGATCAAATGGCCCGTATCAGATGCAAGCAGGCAAATCAGCCTTGCCACCCCCTCCATTCGGATTCTCCTTCCGGAATACCTTGAGCTTTTTTCTCTTTTTGCCTTTGCCTTTTTTTTATTGTTTTCCACAATATAAGGCCGGAATGAGATTCGATTCTTCTGTTTGACACAATAATAAAAGAAACGGACCTGGTCCTGTCATATAAAATAGAAAAAAAAAAAAAAAACACGAACGCCTAGGAATTTGAGTAATTGAATCGTTCTCTTCAGTGAATGAACATTTTCCAACAATACACTACCAAAGTTTTGACCAAAATATTGCTAATGAAAATCTGCAGCAATCGAAGTTCCACTCCTCCAGGGCTGGCCATCTCGATAGAGCTTTTTCAAAGGTCTGCCACGGTCTAACTAGGCTAGGATGTGACGGTCGTTGAAAAAACTCATTAGTGGTGGTCAAGGCATGAGATGGAAGAAAGAGCGTCACAACAGGTCGGTGGCGTCCTCCTTATCAATATTCATTAGTGAATATTCTCACCCTCCTGCTTGGCTGCCCTCTCTCACTCTCGCAACGGTGACTCCCTCTTTTCGTAATGTTCTACCTACTCCCCACGGAGTTTTTTTAATTTGCAACCTCTAGGGACGAGCTCAATTCACATTGAAGTTGACACGCACGAGAGAAATCACGAGCTCACCTTTCGATAAACCCTTCATTTTAATCGCCACTGGTCTAGTCTCTGAGAAATTATTTTTAAGAGAACTGAAGAACATAGTCTAAAAAAATTCAAGCCCATTTAAAATATTGATTGAGAAAGTCGTTTTAGAATTTACACAGAATCGAGCTTATGGAGATCAACCAATAACAAATCTTGTTTCTGTTTAGCACTGAGTGTTTATACACTCTCAGGTGTCAAATTCTTTAGTAACCTGCTGCACATATCGACTGGCCGGAGGATTCAAGGGAAGCAATCGAAAAGCACGAGGATTGTCATCATATCAGTCCATAAATTAAAACAGCGTGTATCGGATGGGATTAAAAGTTCGAACCACACGAAATTGTGTTGTGTATAGTATTATGGGGATGGGAAAAGAACGCCTGAGGAGTTGAGATATATACCGAGATCCTGCCAGCGTCAGTTACCACTAACGAATTCTCTTTTCGAATTTCCCTTCGTAATTCCCGCTTTCCCTTTTCGACCATTATTTTTCTCACCCGGTTTCCCGTTCTTTCTGGTTTTCAGCCACAATTTTTTCCTTTTTTGTTTCTTTTGCTTCGCCATCGAAAAACCGAGCAGATTAAACCGTCATGGGAATTCTCTATGAAGTAGAAAAGGAGCAACGTGTAGGTACCACCTCGATCACTTCAGTTGTCTTACTCTTGCACACTTTTTCATGATGGTCTTCAGTCCTATGCTCTTGTTTTTCTCTTCCTCACTTTTCCTCTTCGCCTCTCTGGCCTCCTTTCCTCGCCTTAACTCCCACTCGCCGTCCTCCATTCTTTCTCTCTCAACTGTTCATTTCTTTCACAGTTTCATTTTCTCCCACAGTCCTCGTTCTTCGACACAACTTTTATCTTTGAAAGGGAAGTAGAAACGAGTAGGAGACCCAATCACTTTATCTATCGTGCGATTGGTGAGACAGAGACATGTGGACGGAGGGAGTGTGAAGGGAAGCTTGAGAGAGAACGACACACAGCATAGGCAATGGAAAAAAAAAAAAAAAAAAAAAAAAAAACCCTCAGGCTTTAGACCTTATCCTGTGGGAGCGACGTAATCCTCAAACTCCATCGATACACTCGGCGAACTATCCTTTGGGGCAGAAGAGTCCACGATGTAGAGGCGAAAAAATCCTGAACAATTACTGAATGGAATTTTTTTATTCGAACAATACAAGTGTTTTTTCACCAAAGCTATCGATTTTTCATCAGTTCATACGTTTCGGCAATATTTCAACGCTCTCTATTGTTTCTTTTGCAAAGTCCCTGCGCGAAAAAATTCCATTAATATTTCGACAGAGAACGAATCTTGGATATGCATCTCATTATTTTATAACACAATGCATCGAGATCTGATATGTCCGGCCTGTTTCCACACGAGACACATATTTTTCGCAATTTTTAGGGGGATCTTACATCCGGAAATGCGACGAGGAATATTATCTATTGATTCTAACCACTCTTGGAAAAAGTAGTCTACCTATAGCTCGGAGAATGGGGAAGGGTTGTTTGAAATATTTTGTTGCATTGTTATGGATACTCCAGGAAAGGTTTCCAGGGCTTGCGGAAGAGAATAGCAAAAGGGAGAATATTCCGGAGCCGTCAAACATAACGGCCATGTGCAAACGATTTCACGTTTACGCAGACGTTAAACAGTCACGCGCAGTTTAGCCGATCGTGATACGAGCTTTTTCCACTCGCGTGTACAGCCATTTATGTGAGCCATATCGCGCGTCACGCGCTACGAATTACCCAAGGGCTGCTTCAGCTCTTTTTCTCTCCTTTCGCGCCCTTTCCCTCTTACTCCATTTTTGGTTTGGGTTTTGCGAACTTTGTAGAGCTCCTGAGGCCATCATATACACATAATACAGTTTATTCAAGACCTCATTTTGATCCAGATCCTCCTTTTCTCACATTTTTTTATCCTCCTTTTCTTTCAACACCTTTACGAAAGCTACCAGTGGTACGAGCTTTATATCTTTCCCACATAATTCTCTATTCTGGCGAAAAAATATGAACGAAAAGTAAAAAATAAGAATAAAATACTTGCCACTATTCAGACACACACTTTTTTATTCACTCAAATATTACCACCAACTGATCAAGATTAAAAAATCGTCCCTCTTGTTTATTGTCGTAAGCTATTCTGCTGCACTAGACAAAGCCACGAACGTAATCTCTTGTATTACATTTTTTATATTACTATTCGGTGCAGATATTTTCCAGCATGACAAAAACCGAAAATCGACGTTTTAAAAAATAAATGTCGAATAGAACGTTCAATTAAAACCAAGTGAATCAATGTTGTTGTTATTCTGATTGATCCTCAGTGCTCAGCTTCGTTACGTTAAAAACAACAAATTCTCTTTTTTCAATTGGTGGAAATGAAAATGTGATGGACATTAATTGATCAAACATATTTTGGTGGCTCAATGGCATTATTGATGTATTGAACAATTATTGAAAGTATATTTTCAGATGAATTTACAAGTGTTCATGTAATGGACACTTGGTGGAGAGCAACCGATGATTGTTCAACATCGTAGATGAATTTCTAGTGTTTGTTTTTTTCAGTGACAATGGTTATACCCAAATAAATTTGGAAAAAGTTCATGCCCTCTGAGTAGCGTAATCTCGCGTCGATTATTATAAAAATGTACGAGTGTAAGCAACGGAAAGCACTATATTCGAGGTGTGTTTGATACTTGCCGTTGTCGCGATCTCGCATCGATTGCATCGATTTGGTATTTCAAGGTTGCCAGAAGGGAGCGGAAAAGTAGGTATACGAATGGTTTCTAACGATGCGACTAGCTCGTAAGAAGGAAGCAGGTAAAAGGATGGGAGTATTCTACCGGTCGCGCTCTATGGGAGAGGACAGACAACGAAGAAATAGAAGTGAGGAGGAAGGGAAAGGAAACGAGGAGGCAGAAGAGGAAGAACAGTGGAGAGAGAAGGAAAGAGCCCTTGCCATATTACCAAGTGGACGTCGATGAGTACGAGAGGAGCGGCGTCCTGGTCGAGTCTTTGCAAGCTCGTCGAGGACGTCCCGCCGGGAGATGCTTGCCTGGAATACGGGACGGTAATGGTGCCGGGTTCCTCTTTCTCCTTCAACCCTCTTTCCCTTTCAAACCATCCGGTCGCTTGGACCATCCCTACTCTTGCTCTTTCTTCCTTCACGAACATACATACAGCTGTCTTTCTCCCACATGAACGTTTCTCCTTTTCAGTCTAGAAAGATCAAGCGAGACGATGACAGTCGTGGGGACTCAGCGGACGCGAGCGTTTGGCAAGCTGCCCGGACATACGCGCCTCTCCTCTTCCTCCCTCCATTTCCCTTGCTTGCTCCGTGACGAGCTTGTTAAATTTATCGAAAGCGTCAAATTAGAAGCGTACCAGCAGCAGTAGCAGCAATGCCAGACTCAACAGCGTAGCTCTTGCCCGACACTGAATGCTTCCAACCTCTATCGCCATCCCTTCCGCCTTATTTCCAACCCCTATATTCCCTCCTGCACCCACGCCATCGCCTCAGCTATTCTCCGGATCTACTTGCAGACCATCAGACAAATCGCTCCACACTTTACAACACGCTATCTTTCCTCTTCTTACCCACCCCTTCATTCTACTCCTTATTGCCTTATTTCTTGTCACGCTTGTTGAATAAAATTACTGTGAACCTACTATGACAGAATGAAAAAATGGAAATCAAGAATGATTTTTTTTTCTCCACATAAGATTCCGACTGTGTATATTCGCGCACCATGCGCCGATGAACTTTTTTTTGAATCATCACCAATCGCTCTGCTTTGCCTACATGCAGAGAATTTTTTTTATAATAAACGTTTATTTTTTTATAACTTTTTGCAAACTCACGACTCTGGTGTTTGTGTGTTTGATACTTTTTTGAAGACCCGTCCTCGTACTCGGCAGTCGATGATTTTTTGGTAAATTTTTTTCGCATAACTGAGGCAACTCCGATAAGAACTACTGTGCAACATATGGAGGCACCGCCAGGTTCTCTCGTAAGCACCATATAACAAGAGTTGGCGGCTCGTTATTGGTGAGGAAGCAGAAAGCTAGGATCGCGGTGCATGGTGTTAATTCCAATACGACATTTTCTTAATTTATGATCTCACTGTGATAATACCAAAACGTCAAATTCCACTAGCAGTAATTCCCTTTGGAACCCATCGATATTGCACAGAAACGCGAAAACTGTCATCACTATACCCAGAAGCTTACACACAACTTGGGGAATGGTGTTAACTCGTAGCAAGCGTCAACGATAATAAGATACAGCTCTGCAGGTTGGAATCGCACGGAACAGGGAGCTCTATTGGCAGTTGGGTGAATAAGCTGCCGCAGCAAATACATTTGAAAGGCATTGGTATATAAGGTTGCAGGGGATGGGTCGTACCGTAAATGGTTCCTCCAATCTTGGCTCACTCGCGAATTATACCACCGGTAAAGCTAATTAAATTCACCGCATCGTAAGAGACGCGCGAGCGCGTCAATAAATGACCGAGAACCTAGACGCCATGCTATCCAACGCCATCTATAGATCTACTGTTCGGCTGGTGTTCTGTTCTGTACCGTATAACGTTGGAATTGCCTAATAAGCACCGTTCGTGACAAATTGCTCGCTCGTGATGCGATGGTATGCTGTGAACGTTATGAGGGGCGGAAGGGGGTTGACTGGGTTTCCGGAAACGTACTACAGCTCTGCAATGTTGCTCCGACCCCCCTGAGCCTTGAATAGATATCTATTTGCATATATATATATATATATATATCGTACATTTACATGTATATATAGGGTGAGACATGGGGGTTGTTGTACGTATCAGAGTTAGGTGTCGGAGTCAGGAGGCTAACAGATTGTTGTTAGTCGAGAGGGAATGGTTGATGCGGGGCGAGGGGCTGGATTCGAAGATAGGGGTTCGCTCAACTTGCCCCCTTCTATGCCATACATCATCCAAGCAACACGTCAGGATCGCGAGTCGCGACTTCGGAATGACAATAATTGATTCCTCTCACTGTCGCGCTCTCTCCCCCAACTATTGCTCGTGGTACCTACCCTGGTAAACTACTGTATAAGCGTTATAAATTTAGATACGATACGTCCCAAACACAGTGGAGTTCCAGGCATGACATGAACCATCGTTGGCACCGGAACGTATATACCGATGATCGAGGTGAACTGCACTAATTCGGAAATAGTTCGGCTGGTTTTCAGTCATCGAATCATAAGACGATCTGACGGCACTTGAACGAAAGCTCGACTGGAATACTTCGTTTATCTCGGCGTCTCGATGATGTTACAGAATTAACTCGGAGGATTCTTAGCGACCTAGAAACTATTCGACCTCGTGCAAGTTGTTGATACGCAACGGTACTCGCGTTGTGTGTTGCTGCAGGTTATTGGGGCATATCTCAATTTTTTCCGGAAAAGGTTGGATGTTTGTTTGAGAAAAGCTTTGAAGGGTTTTTGCGTGGAATTAACGCCGTTTTTATTATTCCTGAAAGCATAAAGCAATATCAGATTTCTGGAAGGGTGTTTAGCGCATATTCCCAACGAGAGGCTTCTCCGTGAAGGGCGAGTCAAATCTTTTACCCTCTGGTTGACTCGGGACAGCGCATTTATCGCGAAGACTCGAACGATTCATCAATCACCACGAGAGAAGAGAAATAAATAATTTTTGGTCGGTAGCCATGTCAGCTCTCACCCTCCTCTTATTTCCCCTCTGTTCTTCCATTATTTTGCTCTCGTTCCCTCCCTAGTTGAGGAGATTATAAACGCACATCCGCATCCCAGCATCCGCCTTTCGAAAATCGAAACCTCCCAAGCTTTTTCCTCCTTCACTATTTTCTTCTTGTATTATCGACTATCCCTCAAACGTGAACCTTCTTAATCGAGTGTCGAACTGAGAACAAATAATAAGACAATGAGAGGGGGAGAAAGACTAGCCCTGCGGGATTCCCGACGAAAGCCAGACAAGGAAATCTCTCTGGAAACGATACCACGACGCGTATAGAAAGATAGATAGACCTTCGCCCATATAGACACAGGCACACTACGAACAAAGTACACAACCGTAAACATTTCGGCAGAAAATGGATATGGAACGATTTTTCACAAAGTTACTCGAGAGAAGACTTGCCCAGGCCCGTGCCAAACGAATACGAATCGATTCGCCAATTTTCTTTCGGCTTATATGGATGGAACGCTCCTTAGCAAATTGTGGCAGTATTTTACTCCTTAAGTAGAAAAAGCCAGTGTTTGGCCAGCCGAGGTTTCCTACCAGGATCTTCACTCTCTCACATTCCCTCCATCCCCCCTTTTTTCGTTTGCCATTATATCGATGAAACTTTTGAAAAAATTCTCTTCGCTCAGTTACCTCCAATCTCAAGTCTCAATTAACATAGTAAATAAATTATTCATTGTCGCTCAAATTAGATGAATGATAATAAACGAAGGAATAATAATCATTCTGTTCTCCAATGTTGATTCTTATTCGCCTTTTATTGCAAACCCTGCGATGTAAGGTCTGCGACTCAATTGGGCGTGAATGATTCTCAATCAATATCTCTCTCCTTCTCTCTCTCCCTCTCTCCCGCCCGATGTTGCAGCAGGAGATTGTTACGTTCCTGCACAAAGGCAGACTTTAGTCCATTCTCCACGCACGAGAGCTTCGCCCAAAGAATAAATTCGTGAAGGATGAAAAAATAAATAAAAAAAGTTACGAAAGAATGGAGTATATATGCGAGATTCGCCTCGTATCCTTTTACTTCTCCGCCTTGTTGTTTCCCTCCTATATCGTTACGGTTCTCTCCTCCAAGTTGAAAAGTTTTCGTCTTTCCTCAGTCGGAGAGGCTGGTACAGAGTTTCATAGTTTTCGCCATTTCGCTTTCCCCTGCTCTCTTTCTTTCTCTCGAGGCGTCTCTTTTCGTCTATTTTTGTCCTTAATTCTTCAGAAGTCGATCAATTGCGTTTCTTTTGGGATAAGCATCATCGAAGTAGTACGAGCAAAAGGTTTTCGGGGGCACAGAAGAAGTTAATAATACAGAAATTGTTAACAATTACCAAGTCCTTCAAACTCATTAATTCAAGCGGTGAAATACCTTGAAAAAATACATCGTTAACGGAGACAGTTGCACCCTTGTAATTTTTTTCCCAAGGGTTGTTAATACTTCGATGTTGTCTAAACAATTGACTCGTCAGGAATGAATATAAATGGTTGATTGACGGACAATATGTTTGTACTTGACTCTAAGTGAATGGAATTTACAAGTAGAACGAGAAATAACTTTTCTACATGTGACGTTTGTCGAAAAGGCTGGATAAATATACAGAGAGAACGAGATGCCACTTTGACGTGTTCATAAAGTTTGTACGGAAATAGTATTTGAATAGGAACGACAGGCAACGTTGCTTCTCGTACAAATGAGCTTTTGTGAGAAAGTTATTTTACGATATGACGAACGAGCCCTCATTACTTTGAGCTTGTGATACTGGACCCCCCACCCATTAGTACTAAATGTTGATCGATAAGCCATGAAATAATTCGATTCGTCAGTTGGCGTATGCAAATTTTCATATTTTTTTTCATTATTTCATCGAAAACGTATGAGGTTTAACAAAAATATTTAATCGCTCGCTTATTTACCAATTATTCTGCATAATTGAATACTACATAGATGCAAATGTGGAAAAGTATATTTCCAATGTCATAACTCGGGATGCAGTCAATTATTTTAAACAAGCATCGTTAGCCGGACAAACAGTTGGCAATACCATACAATACCATACCAAACCACACTATTCCAGACCATAACGTACTAAAATCATATCATAGCATATGTTACCATTTACCATGTAATGGCAAATAAGATTCCCGAAATGGCAACATACAATGAAAACTATTGAACCACGTGTAATAAAATGAAAACATTAACATAAATTTCCATAACTAACGTATAATTAAATGCAAAACGCCATTTAATATTAAAACGGAGTTTTTAATTTGGCAGATATGCATCAGAATAAAGCCCGTTTCCATTCAATCATTTTTGTTATTGATTCATCCATATGCATGAACATTTCGACATCAAATCGCAAAATTCCATATTCGAAAGAAAAAACTTTACATACTTGTGTATGAGCTGTGATACAGCAACCAATTAATTTTTTTCTCCATGGCCTCACTCTGTGCTCGGATGGTAAAACGACCATCGGATTTTGTGATTTTGTGCGAAGATCGAAAGAGCAAGACGAACGAGACAAGCGGGGTTGAAAGGAAATGCGAGAGATCGAGCTGGGGCTAACCACGAGGTTGAGAGGCTCGGTCTTGGCTATTTTACACATTCATGAAGTTCGCGAGGGCTTCTGGCCCATGTATCCATGGTTGTGGTATCAAAGGCATTGGACGAAGGGGAGTCCAAGACTTTATAGGTGGACCTCACTGTACTTCGTCTTCTCGAGAACATCGAGGGGGTGCAAGGGGCACTGAGATCCTGAGGGAATTGAACTAGACCGTTTCCCGTGTGTTTGCGGTAACCCTAAAACAATCGATCACTTCATAGACGATACTCATGGTGCACACATGTAAATACTGACGCAAACTCATACGCACACATGTACTCACTTATGAAATAGCCAAGAGAAGCGAGCCTCGGCTTCACTCTCCTTCTCCCTCTCTCTCTCTCTCTCTCTCTATCTCTTTCTGGCAGACCAGATCGATGCCACTGCGTGCTCTCGTGGCTTTCAGTCCTCTGCTCTTGCAATCGACGAACTTGCATACAAAACCGTCCATATCATATCGACCAATCGATTAATCGGAAATTCCTCGGGTAACCACACAGTCCTCACTTCGTTCAATATTCACGTTTGAATTGAGAATTTTCTTGCAAACTACGAGACTCTGTACTAGATCAGCAAGGACAAAGTCCTACCTGCGGGTATCTTGCATTGAGATTTATGAGGGCATGACACTTGGTCTGAAATCGTGTCGGGCGGCAAACTTCTTACACATACTTAAACTTCGCTAAAAGAAATTGCGTCCACCACCGTGACATCAGTCGTTGCTTCATCTAAATGCTCTCTTACTGAAGGTCCCGATGGCCTATCGCTCTTTGCTATCTACAAAGCGCTCCCTGAGTTGTCAATTGTGTTGATCTCCTTATTTAATTACAGTCTTACTCACGCTCATTTTCCAAATATGTGGGAACGAGCGTTTGTTCGCCCTCTACTGAAGGTAAATCCGCCTCGATCACTGTCAAACTCTCGACCCATCGCAAATCTGTCCGAACTCTCGAAGACACTTGATAAAATAGCTCTTGCCCAAATACTTGAACATCCCACAATTCGTGCTACTCTGGATGACCTCCAATCGGCATATCGCAAGGACCACAGTACACAAACAGCTCTTCTATGGGGGTCCGTCAGATCGAAACGTGATTACTTTAGAGGCCTACCCAACGTCTGACTCGTTTCCCAGATCGAGAAATTTTCCATATCCCTAACCATCGAACATCCACTTTCAGAAACTCGTTTGTACTGTCCGCAATGTATTTCTGGTACTCCTTGCCATTGATTCTAACTAGCGCCAGGTCGCTGCAAAACTTTAAAATGGCCCTTCACAGCCATCCACTTTCGCGCGAAACAAATATTAATTTGTAAATTATTATAAGTTTATCGTAGTAAGATTGCGACCTCAATATCAGTTTATTTATAAGTATCAACAGCTGATTGTATATTTTCGCTGTACTATTTCACCGGCTCAGCAAAGATATTCTGGCGTATTTTTGTTATTTATATTTAAACCAAACCTATTGTATCACTTTCATAATATTGCCTTATGGAAATCTCCTAGGCATAAATACATAGAAATCAAACAATCAATCGCTCTTTCTCCGTCTTCCTCTTTTCCTTTCTCTTTTTACTTTTTCTGTGTTGATTTATTTTCCACTCCTCCTATTTCTTTCCCGTAATCCAGTGACTCTAGAAAAATCGGCAAGAATTCACTTGACTCGTAGAGGCAACTATGAGCTTCGAAAACGAAACAAGGGAGACTTTGTACCGACTGAAACACAAGTGGTGAAAGAAAAGTATTGAGGTTCCAAATTGCGCGATCCACACATCCCTCGTGCGTCGTTAGACCACAAGCTCGACTTTGTGTCTGCCAAAGGGTGGTAAATTTTCGTTGAGGAAAAAGAAGGAAAAAAGTATGAGAAAAAAATTCATTTCAAACGACGAAACTCGACCGTGTAAGATAGCATGAGAGCAAACCATTTTCCACCAGAGCCAGGTAGCCACATTCCTTCGGTTCTGTTTGCCGTTTCTTTTCATTTTTTTTTTCCTTTTCGAGTTGGACTTTGGTATTTTTTGCCTGAAATTCCCATTGTCCCTTTCCCCTTTTCCTGCCATCTCCACCTGGTTTTCCGTGCAGGATAAAAAAAATCGGAACCTCCCAATAAATTGAGAGTTTCACACATGCATTGCTTTCACAGTGTGAAAACGATTGATTTCGAGGCGGATTTGTCAATATCGATACGATTCATTGATTTTTTTTTTCACCGCCCCAAGATTTTTCTCCCACACTTCTATTCCAAATGATACAAAGGAGCTTAATTGAAATGAATTCTGAGAATATCCGTTTCGACCAATGTTCACAATTCATTCTTTTTAAATATGAAAAAATGGAAATAGTGAAAAATCATGTTGTCGGGTCGACACGGAATGCTCTGTAGGTTTGAGAACAAAGAGGGTTGAGGGTATTTCTCTCGCTGAGTGTATTCTAGCCAAGGTATTCTGGATATGCGAACGGGGGACGAAAATCACTGTGAGTCACGTTGAAAACGTGCTCGGAGCCAGGAAGGCACATAGTTTGGATACGCCAACGTGTCCACGAGGCAAGCGCGTCCAGGACTGCAAAAAGGTACGAAAAAGAATATCGAAATGAGAAAAACAACGAGTACGTCTAGAACACGCAATTCGCTGTTTCTGGTTAGTCTTTCATCCGGCGAGTGCCGTAAGGCACAAGTGAAGCAGTAGATACGTAACCAGAATGGAAGAATGCTAGTGCAAATGGTAATCAGGCCTAAGACGTGAATTTTAATATCCAGGAATTTTATTTTTCATACTTATAAGCGATACCTTGTCGCGATTTGTAGAGAACGAGCGAGATGTTTAGAAAAGCGATGAATCGGTACCAAAAGGGAGTGGCGACAAAATCTTAAATTCAGCCTTGTCTTTTTTTCTCTCTCATCCCGATGTCTCGCATCGATTCGAACGAATACGTCGCAGGAAAAAGTCTTTGGTGTGAAAACTGTGACGATGTCTAAAGGATTTATACCCCGCAAATGATTCCAAGGGGGAATGGAGGATGCGCAAGGTGGTTGTTGGAGAATACGAGAAATGAAAGAGAATTCGGAGTGACGAAATGGCAAGAAAACGATGAGAAGAGCTTTTGCAATGCTATTCAACGTGTAGAGTTTACCCTTACCCCATATCCCTCTTACCCAGCCCCGGAAAACTCTTTCCTTTCGAGATCAACGAGCCGAACGATCGAAGAAATATGGCGGGCAAAAGGGAGCTGAGAAATATTTCGTGCTAAGGGATCAGTCGAAATCGCAAGGAGAAATGGATTCGAAGGAAAGAGGAAACGAGCAAAGCTCTGTGAAGTTGCCTTCAAGATGAAGCATAAGAAGAAAAAAAAGTAAAAGGAAAGGACGAAGGAAAAACGACGGAGGGGGACACGTAGTGAAGGAAGAAGAGGATAAAATATGAAAGAAAGAGGCCAACCCGGTTCGGTGGCACAGTAGAAAAAGTCGAGGGTGTAGCTGCATCGAGGACGAGCATATATAAAAGACACACACAGAGAGAGAGAGAGAGAGAGAGAGGGACAGGGGGTTAGTGGGAGGCTGAGGAGCGAGAGAGAAAGAGAAAAGGAGGCTGCTTGTCGGTTTCACAGAGGCTAAACGTGAAATGCTAAAAGGTGCGATGGAGCGTCTCGTTGTGAGCCACGACGCTAGAGAAATAAGGATGAGATGTTGAGCGGCGGGAGGCGATGGGAGTTGGAGGTAGAAAAAGAAGCCCAAGATCTGAAGGGTGTGTGGGAAACTTGAGCCAGAGACTCGTGCGCTCTCTTACCATCCAAGACGAAGATCTACGCGACTGAGTCTGAACTAAGAGCAGAGAAGTCGATAAGAGAAAAAGAGACAAGGAGTTTAAAGAGAAAGAGAAAACAGGAGATGGCGCAGTGAAAGAAGCGAAAGCACGACAGAGCTGCGAGGATGAAATTGGCCTTTATGTGCGTATTATCCCACACAAAAGCCTCGAACACTGCTACACCAAGTGGATGAGAGAGACGCAAAGACCCGCAACCCCTCGGGAGCTCTCGGGGGAGGTTTAACCCTCGAGCCAGCCAAGGTAACGCTTAGAGGGTGGTAAAAAAACGATGGGGTTAAAAAAAAGATTGCACTTTCTTCTGTGAACGCGGTAATGTATTCTGATTGACATTTTCGTATCTTCAACTTCTCGTCACGAAAAAAACCTCCGGAGAACTTTGGAAAACTCGACACTCATTACTAAATACAACATTTTCACAATCCAGTTGATGTGGCATACTAACATTGTAGCGGCCGCTCTCGCAGATTGCAATTATTTCGTGTTTTTCGGAAAATATCACTCTCGGGCCTAAGCCACTTGATCAGAATCACTCATTCCTCTTTAGATTTATGAATCAATGAGTCAAAAACAATAAATAAATATAATAACGAACCGGATTTTCAAGTGTCAAAAAGCCAGCAGGATCATAGGGAAAAGTCCATTAAGTTTGACACCCGCGAAACAGAGAGAGAATATGGTCATAACGTCTAAAGAGGGAGAATCGTTCGGTGGCATAATAAAGAGAACATGTTTTTTCTTTCTTTTTCCACATCAGCGTGCTTGAGCAAGAATGGAAGGAGATCTCGATTAGTCAAGGTAGCGGGGGCACGGTGTAGATGAAGGAAGAAAAGTATCCGGTCTCGTGAATTTGAGCGTGAAAAAAAAACAAAGAAAGAGCGAGAGAGAAAATATTCACCATGCAGCGAATTTCCTGAAGTATCATCTCTATTCCTCCATGAATTTTAAAGCAGCTTTCGCGATTTTCGAGCTGTGTGTACCGTGGAGGAAAGGAAACGGAGCCAGCACCTTTGGTTCCTCTTTCTCCTTTACTTCCAAACTACCCCATAAATCACGAATTTTCGCCTTCCCACGAAGAGGAGGAAAGCGCAGAAAAGGAAGAGAAACGATATGGGCCGCTTTATAATATGCACATATATATACATCTATGTATGGAGAAATATATACATATGTATATGTAACTGGGTACTGTAAACTACGTTGTCCGCGCGGTAAGGAAACGAGCCCCGGGGAAAACTCTCGTTTCCTTTATCCCACTTTGCTCTCTTTTTCCCCCAGTAAAGTTTCGACCCGAGCACCAGCGTGCATCATTGGCGTAAACACATTCGTACTAAGGAGAAGAGAAATAAAGAGTAAAGGAGGGGAAAAGGAAAAGAAGGGAATAAGGAGAGAGAGAGAGAGAGGGTTGTGCACATTTCCTTGTCCATTGCGTGGCCGCTTAGCGGTCGTAACCAAGTTACTTCTCAACCCTCTCGATTCGTCGAAAATCTATTCCCTTTCATACGTCCAAAGCTACCGAAAAGAGAAAAAGCTGGAAAACTCGGTTCACCGCGTAAGCGAAGCTAATCCCTTCTTCATCCTCCCAGATTTCTCGTCCTCCTGCTCCTCCCCTCCCACTCTCCGTCCACCCATTTATCTATCTTTTCGATTCTCCTCCCTTTCATACGCTATACATTTCGTCGTTTCCGAATAGAATAGTTGCAAAACCAACCGCTCGTGTATTCCGCAACTTTGCAAAGGAGCCACGATAATATGACTTTCGCCCAATGGTCGAAAACGTTGAAAACCGTTTAAATGATATAAAAATTGCATAAAAGAAGATGAATGAGTTGATTAAAATGAAGAATTTTCGGAATACGCGGTTGATGGAAAAGTTGCTCGTTAAAGACATGGCCAGCTCAAAAAACCGATCTTTTTGCCGAATCCTCTCGCCAGGGTTTTGACGGTGCACTTAAGTCCTCGAAAAGGGTCGTCTGCATAGAATCGTCGATTTCTGCATGACGGCTCGGAGGTTGAGGAGAACGCGAGAATAGAAAAAGGGGTCTAGAGAATATATATATATATATATATATCACGACGAAGGAGATTCGAGCAGTGGGCGCTATTTGGAGAATCGTGGTTGAAGGTGAAGGGGATGGTGTAGAGTGCCAGAGAACTTGGTTCACGCATGGAAGAAGGATGATGGGTTCTTCCAATGTAGCTCCAATGGTGGAGTAGTCAAGAATAACACACCACCATGAGAATGTCCACACTTACATGCACACTCGTGGTAACGGATCTAGGCCTCGGGTAGATGAATAGTTGGTGGATAGGATAGATTTCTCTCGTTTCTCGGTGGTATTCGCTGAGGGGGTTGAATATTCATTCACGTTACATATGGATCAGCCCTGAGGGATGCTCCGCTCGTAGGAGCGAGCTAAGAGCGAGGCTAAGCTTTGAGGACTTGTCTATGGAGAAGGGCGTTGCACGAGGATGGATGGAGAAAGGCAGGGCAAAGGCGAGAAATGGGAAAGTGAGGGGTAGTACATATAGATGTATAGGTGTATAGGGTAAAAACGGAAGCTCATAGTGGGTTCGATAGAAAGGATATGCGCGAATCTCTGGGATCTTATGGGACCATGAATAGGGATCGAATATTGCGTCGCAAGAAGCGTCCAGCCTCTTGTTCCTCTTGCTCCCATCATTCCAAATCCTCTATTCACCGCATATAATACTTCGACTCGTATATTTGTTGTTATTACTGCTCAATGTATTCGTTTCATGTCAGCTGGTTCATCATCGCTGTCGAATGCGCAATATCGCAGGATCGCAGGATCGCCGACATTTTATTCGCCACGGAGAATAAATATTTGGAGACGGAGCATCGCACACGAGTGAGAGAAGGTATAAGAAGTTGTCATTTTCATCGCGACGCATTGATTTCGTAAGTCTCGAAGCCTCGAGCAAGAAAACGACGATGAACTTGTGTGAAGTTTCCCGAACTCGGGCAAAAAAGAGCAATGATTCGTTGCTCCAAAACAACTTTATGAGGTAGAAACAACATTAAACGTACTGAACGATCTCGTTCTTGCCCTCACTCTGCAAGAAAACGTACGGAAACAGCAGCAAAAGAATAAAAACAGAGGAAAATTAAAGATGAAACTCTGTAATGCGCGGATGAAGGAACAGTGCGACCAAAAAAGAAAAGAAAGGTGGCCTGCTCGAAGATATAAATGATGAGGGATCCTCCAAACTAATGCAAAGTTTCTCGACAGCCCTCCCTCCCCCTGCTGTCATCGGCAGGACCTACTTTGTCAAATATCCAATTCGTTTCTCTTCAATAATAACGCATCATTTTCAGATATTTTCGAGCCACTCCCGCGGAGAATATATAAATATAAATTCATCAGATGCCCGTGGGAGAAAAAATAAATATTTAACCTTAATTTTTATTCGGCAAATACTTGATTCGATTCGAAAATGCCGACTATCGGTTATTCGTCAGGCGTGATGGGGATATGGGAATATGGGGATGTTTGTCGTTGGAAAAGTTTATAGCGTTTAAAGTTTGACCAACGGTATTAGAGCGGTCGTAAGTTTCGCTGCATCGATTTATTGTTCATTTCTTGGTTATGGAACAGCGCTGTAACTACGTCACTCCGTATTCCTGTTCCACCCTGTGCTTGTACCTCGATCAAAGAAAATAAGGACCCTTTTCGTTTAGAGGCCATTTCGTTCATTTCCGGCTCCGGTTGGAGAGGTGGACAGGGAGAAGTTGTGAGTTGGAAAAGCAATATGGAGGACAGTAAGAAGGAGCTGGCGGAGAACCATTTACCAGTTGCCTGCGTCGTCGTTCTTCTCCTTCTTCCGGAGTTTTGCTCCGTTTCTATCGAGTCCCTTGTCCGCGGAAGCTTTTCCCATCGTTCTCTCCCCCTCTTCGCACTCCGTTTGTCTCTCTCACATCCTTTTGCCACATCTTCACCACAAACGAAAGCCATTGTTGTATGTTCTTTCTATACATTCCTTTCCGAAACTCCCGTTCATCGCCTTATTCCTCTCTGCCTTTTTCTATTCCGTCGTAGAATAACCAGAAGCTTACCACTTGCTCCTCCCACCATCCTATCGCCGCGTACAATCGTTTAAAAAATAGAAAGTGGGAGACAGCGAAAAAGGGAAAGAACGGCAGAGTCTTCCTCGCGTCGGTTTACATTACCACCCCCTCCCAGTGCAGAGCTGCCCGTGCATTTCAAGCAGCCATTAAGCTACCGTAATTATCGCTTTTCGATTCCAATTCGCCGCGCCAAACGCCGCTCCATTGGCGCCTCTAACCACCCGGCCTAAACCACGCTTATTAAAATTGATGCTTCCACAAGTGCGTTTGTCAGCTGCGCTTTTTTTATTCGATCCAGAGATTGGATGAAAAATATCCTTCGGTGCAATAAAAATTGGTTGATAACATTGTTGTGGCTACTATATTTTTCAAGTTGTCGCCATTTTCTTATGGAAAGAGGGTCAAAAGTTCAATTTCGCAGATAGTGCGAAACAAGTTTTCTCGTTTTTTCACTCGACTATGTCACGAACGTATTAAACCTGGATTCAGGGAAGCCCGATCGGATGAAATTATCGTAAAAAGGCGCACAATACCGTCCCACGGTGCTCTGGCCATATACAATTTGACCGATGTTCGGGTAACCAAAATACGTTGAAAATTTCACGCTCGAATAATTGAGTTTCATGTTATAAAAGAGCTGAGAGAAGAGAAAAAGAAGCGAACCGAAGCGAAAAAAAAGATGGAAAGTGAGAGAGTGAGAAGGGAAGAGAAAATGTTCGCGTTGGTTAACGAGCGTAATTGCAGCGTCAGCGGCCAATCGAGCGTCCCGACGACGCCGATGCACGAAAGTTTCGTTCTCTCTCTCTCTCTCTCTCTCTCTCTCTCTCGCCTGCGCTCGACCTGGTACGGGAGAATAACGCGGGCGAGGATAAAGCGCATTTTATCAGCCGTGACAGACCGGGTTGCTGGTAACCACTCTCGCCGTTTCAACACACACACACACACACACACAAATGCACATCCAGAACTCCACTCATTAAAGGCGTAAGAATTTTCTTATATAAAGAAATTTCGTTGTTTCACTTTGCCCGATAGGATTTTTCTTGGTTACCGTTGCTCCATGATGCCATGAAAATTCTGCAGCCTTTTCCTTCTCACTCCTTTCAGCCGCCTATCGCTTTCTCCACTTGCTCTGCTGCCACACCCTTCGAGATTAGAGCCAAATTGATAGCGCCCTAAAAACAGGGTAAGATGATTTCGGCAATTCACCCTGCGGCACGTCGCGCACAAATTGCACCATCGTAGCATCCAAAGTTGTCAAGAAATACTCCGAAAATCATAATTATTTGAAATTTCATTTTATTTTTTTAAATTTTCCTACAGACATCAACGGAAATATATACGGCTCTAAAAACTTTGCACTGCAATTACCGCATCAGCGTTTACTTTCGGAACGCAACAAGGACGAGATTTCTCGGAGACAATTCTTCGTCGCGAAAACTTTTCTTTAACGCTGTAGAGTAAGCTTTTCACCTTAATTTCATTAGTATTGGAGTTTTCATACCATCGAACCTGCTGTCATGAAGATCGCATATATCGCCCATCTCCAATAGAGTTCACTATACGAACTATACAAGTTAAACACTATGGGACCTTCTCTTCGTAAAACTAACAATTACGTTGATTGAAACTCTCATCGTTACGCTACTCGTTTAGTACTGCTAAGTTGACAAACACCCAACCTCCAAATTAAACCTCTCCCTCCTCTACTTCCCTCTTTTTTATATTTTTATGTACATTGGTTTTGCCCAAGCTTCTTGTCCTTAAAGCACCTTGCAATGCCCTATTAAAATATACACACTCCATGTTGGCACTGCCTGCGCGTTCTTTCAGCACTGTTTTCTCTTCGCCAAAGAGAGTTACCATGGAAAGTGGAGGCTGAGCGAAACAGTATCAAGGATAAGCGTGGAGACTACGGAAGACCCAAAGAACGACGGGATCGAGCACCCTATGTGAGTATAAAAAAAAAATAAACTGGAGAATCTCTCTCTCTCTTTTTTTATCATTTGCAAGCTTTTCGTTTTTTTTTTCACCCTCCACGCGAAGCCGCAACCGGAGCCATCCCGATAGGCGACACCGACGAAACTTGGTGGAAAACGACAAAAAACTCGCGACTCTGCTACGAGAATAAACGGAGCGAGGCATGAAGGGAGAAAATGTGAGAGAGCGAGAGATAGTAGCCGGAAGCTCGAGCGAGGATGTTGCCGAGAATCCATCCTCTCTTTTTGTCCTCCCTTCTCTTTCCACAACGCCGAGAACACTTTCCATCGAATTTATCTTTACCTCGTAGACACCCCTTATTTTTTCTCGCTCACCCTCTCTTGTATAAACTGGCATTTGATAATACACTTTCCTACCAATCGCGCCAAGACTGATTGCTATTTTATTACATTTTAAATTACTCCGATTTGCTTGAGCAAAGAATATTTCGCTTTCGAACTTATTTTGACTGAGAGAATCGAGCTAAATTTGTCTCACGTGTTCACTCAATCGTTTAGTATGTGCGAAGAAGCTGCACCAACCATCACAGAAGACTGTCATTTTCTGAATAATGAAATGTGCAGAAGAATCATTCCTGGACAATGGTTGATGTTTTAGCTTCATTTCATTGTTGGAAAAATAAATTTTTTTTCGATCTAAACGCACCGGAAAGATTGCAAACGGGCTACAAGAACCACTGCTTTTAAATTTTCTTGCTCACAAAACATGCAGACATTCCATGTTGAATCGAGTTGGATTAAAAAAACGGAAACTCCATAGAAGATACAAGAGTATCAACTCGATGCGGAAGAGAAGGGTGAATTTACATATTTATACGAAGACGAATTTAAAGAGGGAGGGGGGGGGGGGGGGGGTAAAATTTCGGAAAATATAAAAAGAGAGGTTTTTGGGGGGGTTAAAAATGGAAACTCGGGAGAGGTTTTAGGGCTGTGTCCCGATGGCCCCGAACTATCGTTGAATTTTTGTTTGAGCGAGAAGCGACCCTCGCACGCAAGCATACATATAGATATGTGTTTGAGCACATACGTATTGCTCCTTTCCCGTCGAGATTGCGTTTCCTGCTACACGCTGTCTGCTCCCTCTTTTTATACCCTGTGCTTCCACCGGCAGCAAAACCATCCCTTATTTTTCTTCTCAAGCTCTCGCGATGTGAGAGAAAACGAGGCTGCACCGAGGGAACAAAGTCTCTTTTTCTTTCTACGTCTCTCTCTCTCTCGTTCACTCGAGCGAAACGCCGCCGTTGGTTTCGCCCGTTAAACGCATTCCGAATGCATTATCCGCAGTAATAAATCGCGGTCCATAGAGTCGTAGATCAATAATTTCATAGCTATGTTAGAGCGTGCATGGAAAATTGTGAAACGTCTCGTTCTCACATTTTTCCTTTAGCATCCCTCGTTCCTCCAGTGTGCCTGTGCACCCCAAGTGCCAATGTTTGCCATGAGAAACACGTCACGAAAAAAAAAAATATATATCAGGAAATGAGTATAAAGGCAACGAAATCGATTTGTTTACTACACGTTTCTTATTTCATATTATTCTAGTATTAACATCGTCCTCTATAATTTCCGTGCGACACATTTTTTAATAATTCCCCACAATATCCCTCCATCCTCACAATTTATCGCTCAGACCTGACTATTTTGATGATTCTTTTCTTTGCATTCGACATTACCGTCTTCACGCATTTTCTTAACATTCCTTCTCTCCCTCATACATTTACGCAGGGTCCTGTTTATCATAACTGGATGTTTGCGAAGATTTTCAACGTGCAAGAACATTTAACGGGGCTAAGAAATAATTGATTGTTTTATTTTTATTTTAATAATTTTATTACAAATTTCAATATATTCTGTTGACATGGAGAGTTTTCAGATACGCATAGTTATCGAAAAACAGAGTACTATTGGTTAGAATTGAATGGACTTTGATGGCATGACAAAAGGAATTAAAAATGGAATCGGCAATGACGGGGAGTCCGTAGAGAAAATGGTTGGAGGGTCTTGGTCGGTGAGGTTTTCCATTTTGGCATATAGCATTCTCTATCGCCGATTCATTCGTTCTGCATAGGATTCCTCATCCCTTCAGAGCGTTTACCAAAGCTCGTACACACCGCACGTAATTATTCGTCGCGTCGGCCACGCGATTTCCGGATGTCGAACCGAATGAAAGCTCTCCCGGGTTTCCCACCATTTCGCTCTCTTTCACTCTCTCTCTCTCTCTCTCTCTCTCTCTCTCTCTCTCTCTCTCTCTCTCTCTCTCTCTCTCTCTCTCTCTCTCCTCTTTTCGCGGGAGCCATCCGCGCCAGCCCAGAATTCACATCGAAACAATGCCCACGAAGCGAATATTATTCCGATTAACGGTTCGACTGTGCGCGAACGAACAAGTGAACAAGGAACAACGAACGAACGTTGAATGATGCTGGATGAAATTAAACGCACACAACCAGTTTCGCTGGATGGCTCTTTTACAACAAATCCATGGGCATGGAGACCAGAATTGGCGGAGCTGTCATCTGGAAATTTCACACCAATCGGTTCGATCGACCTCGACGAAATTGCATTATTTTTTTGAGTCGAACAATCGCCCAGTCGATCATCCGAATTCCAGAGCTTCGGATAAAATGAGTAGATTTGGCACAACAAAAGTTCTAATGAGAAAAATTCATGTGAGTCGTCGATTTCTCGAAATATATGGTATTTATATCGCGGCAACTCATTGAAACGAGTCTTGGAAAGGAAAAAAAAGGTAACCAGTGCCAAGAAGAACGAAGGAGAACAGGGAATAGGATCAGGCGAAGGAACGATAGGAAAAGAAGTTGGTTGGACGCTTGGAAACAATTGTGCTTGGTGAAGTGTATAAGCGAGATCGAGTAAGGACTCTTTCTCGTCTCGCACGTCACAAAGGCCAGGTTCTTTCAAACGGGTGAAAAAGCAACAAATAGATGAGGTATATAAGGGAGCGAGATGGAAAAGAGTGGTTCTGGCAAGCTCGACTGTGAAATCGTCTCCGCAGATACAAGAGGAAAAGAGATAAAAATAGAGTATTGCCGATTTTCCTCGTGGATTTTGCCGAAAAGGAATTTTGGGCCACCTTTGAAGGAGCTCTCGTAGAAACGCCAGAACAACCTTCGCCTCCCTACACACCATCCGCCAAATAAGCTTGAGGGATTGTAAGAAAAGAAAAAGGAATTCCGTCTGCAAACGATTGATGAGAGATGACGAACAAGGGCGGCCAAGCTGCGGGGTTAGGAATGCCTGGAGATTCCGTAACAGGAAAGTTTTTGTTCGGCGGTTTTGTCCCGGAACCTGCTGGACCTAATTTAGATAAACGAAAACATCATCGAAAAGTCAACGAGACGTTCAACACTCCGGACGAAAAAAAAAACCATCAGTGTACTAGTTAATTTACACCAAGAAGAGAACCTCGGAAGATTAAATTCAAGATCATAAAAGGATTGAATGCAACGTTAATAAATGCTGAGCCCCAGAGGAATTACAGAACGCATTCGAATGGTATGAGAATAGAGGACATGGAGCAACAGTATCAAGCTTGGATGTACACATTCGTACAGCTCTGCAGCCCGCCAGGGGATCATAAATAACATGTCTGCCGGGGAAAGAGGACCAGAGAAGGACAATAAAGAGGGGCAGATAGGGAGGCAAACAGAGAGAGTAGATAGACGAGTTGTGCAGCAGGGCAACAGCTAGAGATGGTATGACGCGTGTCGTGGAACATGTGGTAGACACACACTGTAATATTAGATGACCAAGGTCCAAGCGCCACTATTCAATTCTCGGTGTGTACAAGCTTTCTCCTGTCCCGCAGTGGCAAACAGCCCTGGACCACCGCATCCTATCTCCCGACTGCTAGAGCTCAACGTCAAGAGATAGTTCGCTCATACAACCAAATTTTTCCATAAAAGAAAAGTATCTCGCAAATAACCAATATTAATACATCTCCGAGCCTCTGTTCGCAGGGACGACGTGACAAAGTCAGGCCAAACAATTAAAGTCGAAAACCAACTTGAAAATCCCATATGTGTGACATTTCTCTTTTCGATGAGATTTTTACACGATTTTAGACGAATTTACCAATCAAATATAGAGATCCAAAGTGGTTCACGGATACGAAAATGGAAAAGCTCACAGGGTCCTTTGATTTTTCAATTCCAAAGATAAGGTTTATATCTAAGAAAATTCGTAATCAGATGGAAAAGTTTTGTGCCGACTGTCACTGTTAATAAGCAGAGATGGGTTGTGGGTGAATGGGCCGGAGAATCCAGCTCAACTGTCTGATGGGAAAGTGGGCTCGTGGGAAAATAGTGGCTAACAAAAAGCTACGAAGAATTGATTCCGCCATCGTGGGACGATGTACATGCCGAATGTTGTAGGATGGCTGCAAAAAAAACGAAGATAGAGAGAGAAAAAAAGGGTTGAGAGTAGCCACGACGTCGCGGCGTCGGTCGACCCCCAGCTTTTCTAAGAGTACACAAACCGCCGCATGGGCTACGGCCGAGCCGAGCTGACGCGACGAAATTGCACCAGCCAATCGGATAAGTGCATTCCTATAGGAGAGACAGTGCGTGATTGTGAGAGAACAGGGTAAGAAACAGGAATAGGGGCGAAAGAGAGTGAGACGAGGAGGGTCGGAGGGTTGAGGATAGAAAAGAAAAGAGAAGAAATGAGATATATCCTCGAGAGATGTGCCGTCCAATCAGATAGGAGCCTTTGACGTTTCTCATGCCCTATCGCCCAATTTTGGCGGCCTGTCTCAACGCTGCCCCGCTATTTCGAACCAGTTCACAACGGGGTAGCAGGGTGTGAGGAAGTTTCAAGAGGAGGTCTTGGTGAGCTTCACTAGCCCTGGGGGTGGTAAACGCGACCCCGAAGACCCTGCAGATCTGGCGTGTTTTCCGACCCTGGAAGGAAGATGTGAGTTCCAAAGCTTACCCGACCAGAGACAAGTGGGTGCTAAGGTGAAGGGATGACCACCTCGAGGGGGGGGGGGGGGGACAATTGGAATGAGGGTGAGTCAAAGAGACAAGAACGGGGTGAGTTTTCGCGGCGTCGATACTTCGAGAGTAAGATGGTATAAGAGGGGAAAAGGTCGATCGAAAGACAAGAATAAGGGAGCCTCTGCATAAAATGGCAAATGCGGGAAGAACGTGCGGCCACGAGAAATGAATCAAATGCTCTGACGTTTCAATTATTTCATAGGAAGACGAGATAGAAAGTGGAGAAACACACTCAGACGTACGCAGCAGGAATAGAAAGCTCCTCGAATAAAGCTGCGGTGGTAAGGGATGCTCGGTAATAGGGGTGCTACTTCAACGTCTCAAATCTTCCACGCCCTTTACTATCGGAATGCTTTCTTCTTTCTACTCAGGATACCTCAGACTTACAACTAGAAATGTTGGTGAATGAAAAACAAAAAAAAATGATTAGGGGATGGCGAATTGCGTGATGGCCAGCAAAGATGAGCTTCGGACGCTCAAATCAGTCGTCGAAGCTTGAGATTCGGCAACTGCGATGCGGTTGGATACGATAAAAAGAAATGGGATATTGCTTTACAATAACCAAGAGGTAATTTGACGTCTCATATATTTTATAACGTGCCATTATTTCCTTTTCATTATTTTCTTCCCTGTGGATAAAAAGCTCTTCGATTGGACAACCTTGATAATACGACCTCTGTCTCCAATAATAAGATCCTGCATTGACAACAAACATGATGATGAACATTTCCCATTTACCTATTTGCTTTTTTTTTCCATCACCTGCGTATGACCCGTTTTCATTTCCAACATGAAAACTGCTGACAGATGGAAAAATAATGAGAAAACGTTCGACAAGTATATCCTAAATGTTTTCTTTCTCAATTTTCTTGCAACTGCGCAATGAGGGACAAACAGTATATAAAGTCGATTAGTATACTGCGGGGATATCGGCAGTGGTGTTGTTGATTATCATTGGGAGATATGCATGGAAGCTTTTACATGGGATTAAAGGGTGGATACGTAATAGTTCATGAACGCGAGGACGACCAACGGCATCGGTCTAGACTAATCGGATAATCAAGTTTCGCGCAAAATAGGCGAGCATGAGAGAGAAAGAGAAATGAAGAGAGGAAGAGGAATACGTATGTATGGAGTGAGTTGTGGACCAGGAACATGAGGTTCGCGCGCAAAACCTCCTCAACCGCGGCTTCTGGAAACGTCGACGTACCACCGTTCACTCCCTCTTTCCACTCCCTTCGTTCTCCTCTCGTTGTGCAACAACGGTTTTGCTCCCTGGCGCCCCGCATCATCGCTATTCCCTGATTAACGTCGGTAATCAGAATCGGGAAGGTAACGAGATTACGAATAGCGCGGTAGTAATGGAGGTGAGGGGACGAGGGAAAGGGGTAAAATGGTGGTCCAGGTAGGCAGTTATATTCTGATGTTGCTTTCTCCTCCCCTCCTCTTCCTCCTCTCGCCTCTTCTCGTTTACTATCCTTTCTCTGCTTTGCGGCGGGCTATTCTGATGTACTGGTTCATTGATTGAGCGAAATCTGAGCCAAAAGCTCGATGACATTGGTCAGCAACAGCTTTCAAAGTGTGGAAACTTTTGAGGGTGGAACATGATCAAGAGAGAAACCAAATAGCTACACAACGTCGCAGCACGTTTCATCGACCAATTCGTTCTCCACGTTCGCTCCCTCCTTCTCTTTCTCTCCCTCTCTCTTTCGTTTGCTACCCCCTCTTATTGCTAGCCGACTACTCATCCTTCAACTACGTGGACGCGTACCTACTCATTAATGCGAATGCCTATATTACGGCTAAAGCTGAGCGCGTACGAGATGGAGTAGTTCGGAATGGCGCAAGCTCCCTCTAGTAGTGGCACCGATGGAAGGAGAACTCGAGTATCGTTCCACATAGCTCCAGCTTTCCAGCTATCCTCCAGCCTAATCAAGCGTAAGAGGCTGTATAAGTACCAGAGAGATGCAGAACGTAATTGAGGATCGAACGATCATATGATTTTTAGCTTCATTTTTGGGTTCAACGAAATCAAGGTCATTAAGGAGGCATTTCGTTCGCATCGTACAAAAAAAATTACAATCAGGTCAAGAACCGTATGACGTGTGTTCCATGGAAACTGAATAAATATTTTTTCTTTTTTAATTTTCCTCACAGACCGCTTCAATTTTCCCTCTTCACAATATTCCCTTTTTCTCCCTTCGTAACGAAACTCGTTCACCCACCTTCTTTCAGAAATAACGAACCGATATATTCTTACTTGACCTTTGGAGAATATCCAGAGATCCCATAGCTTTTGAAATTGTTGAGACAGGCGAGATTGGAAAGAGCTCTCTTCCTCGTCCTCATGCTTGCTCGCCCCATTTCCAAGAAAAAAACCTCAATCCGAGCGAACGAGCCATCGGAACTACTACGATCACGGTCAACACTAACGATCTACGAAGAACATAACTATGTGTATTTTATTATACAAAATTTTAAATCCGCTCGAAACTTTTCGATCTGAGACCGCAAACGAGGATCACTTGAAGGATAAATTTGGAAATAACTCGCTTTCAGACGCAATAAGTTGCTCTTACATAAAAATCAATTGGTCTAGCCTCTTTGAAATAAAAAGATTGAAAAAACTCCAGAAAATCACGGTCCACGTGGAGCAGGATTGTTCCGCAGATTTTGGGGACTTAAACATTTTTTTTTTCATTTCCAAACGCAGCGAACGACGATATTAACTTGAGAGAAAAATCCCCGTCCGCGTTTGACCAGTCGTACGATTTTTTCTTCTGTTTTTGCATTTGTATACCGAAGAAATGTTGAACTTCTATTCTGTTGATTTCATGCATAAAGTAAGCGGAGCAACTAAAATTTAATGGTTTTTATCACGAGGAGTCGATGAATGAAAACGCGCGGTCTCTTTGCAGCGATCGTCGACGATTTTTATCCGCGTCCAGTGTATTTCGCGGTTTTTGCGTTTTTTCCTATTTTTTGTTCGATCCAACCGATTAGCTATCACGATTTTAACACCGTTGTTCTCTCGTAAACAACCCCTCGCGGAGTTCACCAATGTCGATACGCATCCAGACATTTTTTTTCAGTCATGAATTTTTTTATCCTTGCTTTTTATTCTCACAACTCGAGCATGTACCCGAGCGGTTAACGTTTTCCGTTCTAACGAGTAGTTGGAGGGTGCAAAAAACGAGGTTATATAACCGTTCGTTTCTCGGCTATCCTGGGGCCCGTGAGCCACGTTCAACTTGCTGGTCGACCACACCAGCCATGAAACAAATTCGACCCCCCCGCAAAAGCAACATTCGCCGTTGTAACGGCAGCTCTAAATGGCCTGCGACAAGCCTATATTCATGTATATTCCAGAATAGACACTCAACCATTAGACCTGATTTTCGGAACGTAATAGTTATTCCCAAATAAATGGAAATTTACCTTGAATTAACTAAACATTTTGCGAACGATTATTCGTTTGGATGCGCACCAAAAATCAGCATTAGGAGGATCAACTTTCGTTACTTGCGTAAGCAATTACCAAGAAATTTTTCATCCGTGCCCAGTTTCATTTCATTTGAGAATTCTCCGTTACCTAGATATTTACAGAATCATAAAAAATCAATCTGAATTTCCGTAACATGTACTGGATTTAATTGTTTCTAAAAGTGTCGACAGAGTAAGAGTATAAACAGTTTTGGGGAATTTCCTTGTTTTTGGTTCCGGTTGTACCTCGAGTATGATTCCCCCTGGACTGGGTGGACAGATGACCGGGAAAGAGGATGGTCGCGATTTCGCCCACCGAAAAGGGTGAAGGTTTGTTGCAAGCGTTATACTATCTACAATATATAGCTGTGCGCGTGTACACAATACGAGAAGCGATATGGATACATTGGAGTCGAGGGCGAAAAAAGGAGCAACGCATAACGGTCGATCGGTCTGGGCGATATGATTTTATTTTTCATTTTTTCATTTATTTAGACGACCAAGGGGCGATGATCCGACACGGATTCGGCGATGGTGGTAAAGTGCTAACCAGGAGTGGGAAATTTTGTTCCACATGGCTGCATAGTTGACTAACTTTTAGAAAGTCGTTTAAAAATGTCCGCGTGAAAATTCTCGCATTCAACTATGCTCGCGCGAAAAGTACAGGCATAAAAAAAACAGAGGCAGGGAGAATGTTAAAAAATAAGAAAAAAAAGTCGCGCGTTATTTTCGGTCACAATAAAGACTCCGATAAGGCTCGCCGTGCTTTGCGTGGGTTGAAAAAAATCCTCCGAATGGTTTGCCAAAGATAAAGTGTAAAAACTATTCCGGTACATGCCCAGAAATAAATATTTCATCCCTCCAGCGAAATGCTGCCACGCTTTTAAAGCTTGTTTCGGATTACTCGTCGACAAAACCGGGTTGACGCACAACCGCATAGTAACATTCCATCGTGGTACAAGGGGGAGGGTGAAACTCTCCCCCGCCTCTACAATCACCATCATCGTCACTATACGGTATCCCCACGCTGCTCTCCACCTCTGGAGAAATAGGTGACAAAAGTTTCCACCTCGCTCGACCACCCCAGGCCATTTTAACTTGTATACGATTAGCACGGGCGTTGACAAAGCACGCAGAAACAGAATCACATAAACAAAGATCGAAGCTCACGCGGGGAGCGAATATTGGCGTATAAATAAATAAATATATAAATCGCTTCGAAAAACGATTCATCACGCTCTGCCGTTTTGATACGTGAGAAAATATTTTATCGGACCATTGTTTTTTATATTTTTCGTAATATTTCATCCTCTGGACCTATTTCCTCTGGAATATTTCAAACGCACAATAGTTTATACGCTTGGCTCACAAATCATTGGTATCGCATTAACTTCTCGAGATATATGAAAGACACAAAAAATTCAAGCCAGCTTCGAAAAATGCTGGAAAGTCGTGAGAAACGAAAGTCCGAGCTCTCAGTTACTTTTTTGCTTTTTGAAACGCCTCGTACCTTGCATCTTTAATTGTACCTCTTGGTGCTGTGGAACTTTGCATGTCTATTACGTGCTTCTTCGTGAAGGAAGGTCGCGTTCCAACTTTGAAGGGTTTGTAACAACACACTCGAAAACCCCAGAGAGAATAATATCAAGAATCACGAAGTAAGAAGCAGCGAGAGAGGGAGAAATCAGAGAAAGTGGAGAAACACAGAGAGTTGAGTTCTGCGGTGACGAGAGTAGGTACAAGTTATCCCAGTTTCCGGTTTGACACGTGCGGTAACAAACAGTTTCTTGACAAAATCGAAACAAGCTCCAAGCTGGGAGAAGCACGCGATACGGGGGAGGAACGACGCGCGCCACAGATGAAAGTTCATAATATAGAGTGTGCGCCATCTGCGAAGTGAAATGATCGGTTAATTCTCAATTTTTTCCCAGCAAATCAAAGTCAGAAACAAATCAATGACATGTCTAAATATTTCTATGTGGTAGGACTGACTATCGCGAGTATCTGATGGCAGTCGGTACGTCTCACAGAAACGAAGAAAAAAAAAGGGATTATCAAATGGACTCGTGAACATAATTAATCTGGTGAAACTGTCGTGGGCTTGCGAGCTCGATCTCCTCGTAGCGTGAAATGCATAGAAATAGGTAGGAACGTTAACGTTTACCAACGATAAATCCTCGCTCTATCTGGCGAACTGTTTGTCGCTGGATGAAAAGCCAGCGTGTGGAGAATGCCACGTAGACAGAATAGCGGATGGACGGAAAACTAGTTAGGTACTGGTTGACAGTCGCGTTCTGTACGGCTTAACATTTTAATCAGGAAAGGCGTGTTACTCTGTCACGTTGCAGTTGATGCGTGGAGAAATCACCAACGGTGCACTGTTTTCCCGCCCTAATGATCATATAAAGTTTGTGTGCGGATGTGTCTGCGTGTGCTCTTGTCGAGCTGTTTAGGAACGTGGATTGCTGCGCTCCCATTTGCCTTTATTCTTGATCATGTGCACTTCTGGACCTACATTTGTATATTGGTGTCCAATTGGCATTGGTGTTGCCGAAAATGTTGGCGTTTATACGTACAAATTCCTGTTTCCATGGGACGGCATGAGTGTATGTGTGTGACGTACGATCCTCTTGATCCATCTATGAGCCAAGGCCACGAGTTTCCCTTCACGGGAAACTGCATAGCTCCGCTTCGGCCCTTTAGACGGAAGGACACACGCAGGACTGGAGCTATTTCGCATTCGAAAATCATGGACTAACTAACTTCGTTCTACATAGCAGTATTATGCTTAGGCATAGGGAAAGAGCGAAGGAGAGACGTAGAGAGGGAGAGATCGCCTGGTCATTCTCTCGTTACAACGGATAGATTGCTGCTGACCCTTCGGTTAAGTTAGTTCACCGAGCTTCGACGTTGCATGCTCCTGTTTCACTCAGCCCCCATCCCTTAAGCCCCGTATGCTCGGCTATGTCAGCCGATAGTTTTCCTAATTAAACTCCCGCCCTTCGACTCCTCCCAACAAACCGCCGACGATGCCCAATGGTTTATCCTACTTGTCTCCATCATTGTTCCACTTTGCTGATCAATGGATCGCTGTGCGAGTACGATAGCTCAAATTGTACGAATAACTCGGCAGCTCGTTTCTAGAAATTGCACTTTATGAGAACCATGGATAAGGATTTAACAAACAATGAAAAATTGTCCGGTGTCCCAATGGTTTTTACCAACCCGAGCAGTCAGGGCTTTGGGGCGGTAGAGGTGCGGTGTCTTTACGTGGATTCCTCAATATATAAACGTTAGCCCATGGTTCCTCTCTTGATAGCGACCAGGTCACCACGAGCTCGATGAAAATTCCCGTATCGATAAATCCCTATCTCTCACCACTGAGGTATCTCTTTTGTCAGCTTAAGACGGCGGATGATGGAGATAGAGAGCTTCGGGTTACAGTCGCAAAGGGTGATCACGGTGCTCTTGCTTTCAGGCATCATCTCATTTCGTCCATACGAGGATGATCCAAACATTTGCTGGAGACTCAGCTCACTCATTCCCCGTTCTCTCGAATCCTTTGAAACGTGTCGAACATGCTTCCTGCCACAAAGTCTCACACCTCTTGTAGACACCTCAAACAGACTGTTTTCGCAAGACCAAATTTAACGATCACTCGCACTCACACGCTTACAGACTCACCGATACAGCCAAACCAATGTACCGAAACGCCCGAGCTCATGTATAACTTAAAGATATCCTTGAATACGAAACACTTTGACGAACTCCACTTATAGTTTCATCAAATTTGGGTAATCAAACTATTTAATTTTCTAGTAGAAGAAAAATAATAAAGCGAGCGAAGTTTTGACTTGAGATGAAGCTCCGGATTAGGGTTGAATTTATGCTTGCGGGTTCGATGATATGAGGAAAGACCGGACTAGTACGAAATACATTTTTTGTTTTATTTCAATTTCGTTACAAAGTGTGTATAGCTTTGAGGAGAAATGACGCGAGATTGTGATCAAGTGTGAGAGTGACGGTGAGTTGCTGTTTGTTGTGTGTGTGTCACTCTGAGTTAAGCTAACCAGAGAGAAGGATTAGCAGAGCACCAGGGCGTCTATTAATACACCAGGTCTCTTCTATTTTGACGATGCCGGTGATACTGACGTATCGCGGCCACAGGTATCCGTGTACAGTTTAGAGAAAACCCGGTGGACCAAGAGAGACGAGATTTCGCGCAAGAGCAACGAGAGCAACAAAATCGTCGAGCAAGAACGGTTCGTCGCAGTAAGAAGGACGGAGAGAGAGAGGGAGAGAGAGCAAGAGAGAGTTTTCACGCAGCATGGACAAGAATAGACCACGAAAAGAGAATTCACGAAATGGACAACTCGAAAAGCCTGCTGAGTCTCGCCCGTTTTCATGCTCGTAAAACGTTAGGAAATTCGAGGCATAAAATTGTTAGGAATTCGTGGCGATATGGGCGGAAAAGTATTTGCTGACGAAACGAAATGAAAGAGTAGAATGTAACTCATACAAATGTTGATTGTACGATAAATTAGAAGCAGGTGTTTTTGTAAGGGTTCAAAGTGATGGAAACAGGTCAAAGAGGTTTCAGAGGAATGCTTCCGCAGTTGCAGCGTTGCTATTGGGTCGAGAAATGTAGTCAGAGAATTCGAAGAAAGAGACGAAAAGGAAAGACCGGAGAATTCAGGTGTAAGGGATGAGATCGTAATCTTTAATGTCCTTTCAGATGCCTCTACGCGTAAACAAAACATGTATACAGTCACGGTTATAGAGAGTCTTCTCACATCCCCTATAATGCTTCAATCCTCTATTCAGTGAGGTCCTTCGCACGCTGACCTTAAATCACATAAGGGTGTAACCGACTGGATTTTACTTGTTGATTCTTTTAGGTTACATCCTTTTGTTCCCTGAGTTAACGATGGCACTATGAAAAAGCATTCCAGCCAAGGGTATAGTGCACAATCCTGAAGGGGTAGCAAGCAATGTCGCCGCACTTGCAACAGCTGAAGCCATCTCGAGCAGAAGTTTATGGTTCGTCGTATCAGCTTGGCATGCTTTCCTTCCTGTTCCTCTCCTCTCTCTCCCTTGCTCTCTTACTCTCTTGCTGAACAAGCACCGTGTAATATCTTTGCATTACGGTCGTCCCTCGTAAAAAAAACTATTAAAAAGAGACGAAAGTGCTAGGAAGGATGGCGATGTGTTTCGAATTAGCTGATTCAAAATCCCCGACCAAGGTGATGGTCCGGAAATTTCAAGAAAAACATCCAACAATAAGGTCGAGCCCTCAATGAAAAGGTTATTGTGCTTTTTATTTTTTTCTGCATCCATTCATCGTCGCCTACACATGACTAGCCCATAATGTCGTCAGTAAAAATACGGTCACATATATCACCGTAGTTTGTGGCAATGAATAATTAAACTGGAACAGAGTTCGGAGACTATTGAACGTGCGTTCGAAATAAGTAAATTCATCGCAATTAACACGTAGTTCAGCATATTCGAGAGATCTTATAAAACATAAGAATAATAAACGGGTTACTTCATAACGATTAACTGTCGTCCATGTGTGCAAAATCCAAAATTTGTATTTTGTACACACGGGGGAAAGTTAATCGTCCCCCAAAAAGCAGTGTATAAAACGTGAGGCCATTTGGAGCGGGTTACGAAAAATAAATAAGGGGTCGTCCGTCGACCTACGGGGACTGTGTAGGATGCAAGGGGCAAAAAGATCTGGATGGTTGAACGAACGCGTGCAAGTTTATAGGATATTCATTTCTCTCTCCTTTTGTTTTGCTCTTTGTATTCCTCCCTTCGTGTCTCCCCCTTTCTCGTCCTCTATCTCTCTGTACTTCGTACTCTCTTCACCAGTAAATATGCAAGTGAAAGGATTTTAAGCGCGCTGCAGGTGGATGCGAATCGGCTTGAGGTTTAATGCGAGTCCACGCGAGGACACCTGCTGTGCCCCTGTGGGAATTAACGCGGGGATCGCGTGTCCAGACGGTTTTCCTTGCCCGCACCACTATCCCGTTCCTGTAAACACACTCACCTTCACATATAAAAACACCTATACGTTTGTGAATCATTGCGCAAAAGCTCGTCAAGCGTACACGAGAAGTTCGAGGTTCTCGTGTGTACAACTAGACTGCCAAAGGAAGGAAGATGGACGTTGCGTGATTTCCGCAACTTCCCGAGGTCACCCAATTACTTTCTTTTTTTTCCAATTTTCAATCCATCTATAAGAATAATATACATATTTCACTCATTATTCTCGTTCCATTATTATCTGACAAGTTAATGATTCGATGGACGCAGCTAAAGTTCATTCAAGTTTCTCAAAAGTTATATTTATTTTTGGAAAGAATTGAAGATGCAAAGGTAAGTATGTCAATAAGTTAATTTATCGAGTCGGTTTCGAGGAGAAGAGTTATTATCGTTTGAATCTAGTAATTGAAGTGTTATTAATTCGATTGAATATCTGAAAAAATCGGACAAAGTACGATAACGGTGCTAATTGGATAACTGCGAAAAGGCAGCAACGAGAATATAAAAAAAAAAAGAGTTGAGAAGTTTGAAACCGCAGAGAAAAAGATAAAGCGAGGAGAGATTACATCGTTTTACGAAAGTTCTCTGCACTTTGTGAAGGTAAACGAGGATGACCATGATTGGACCACCCGACGCGAAGAGAGATAAGACTTCACACCACGGGGGTTGGTCACGGTGGGCGAGTGTTTGCAAGCTCGAACCTACCGAGGCAAGAGAAACGGAGGCTTTACTCGGTATTCTCTGCGGGCGCGGAGTTAAAGGAGTACAAAGAGGGTTCTCAGTTTGAAGAGAGCCAGTTGGATATTGCACATTCGCAACCCTCGTTGCTCTAAAGCTCGCGCGACCTATCAGACATCCTGATAAATTACTTAACCCCGTTCTGACCATTACCCATCGTGTGTAAGGGTAGAAACGACCGCTCCGTTCATCCCCTACGCGGAAACTTGTGCTATCGCCAGATATCATGTGGCTGTCTATGCGGCCATCACCTACCCTCGATATGACCACACACCAACAATTTACGTCTCACATACCCATTGAACCACTACTCCTCAGTCAGATAAAGCTATCGGATGTTCGGGCTTTCACCCATTTCTTCTCATTTTCCTACGCAATTAGTTATGAATTTTGCAAATTTTCAGTTACACCTCACTTTTTCCGCAATCCTTGTACCTTTGTCGACCCATCGACGTCGTTCACACAACAGAAAATATATCATGCTCCCCGGCCCTTAAAACGCAAGCTCTCTGTTTTTGTTTGGAGGATTGGAAAATCCAAGCACGGTCGTGATAAATATCGAGGAATTTTTATCGCATTAGAAGGAGGGTGAGCGAAGAACCGATGTAATATAAATTGTTTAACGAAGTCACCAAACTCCGGAGTCTCACAGTTGCCGGGGTGGTACGTACCACACTCCTGTGGTACGAAAAGGCTTGGAACGGTGGTAAAAAAAAGTAAAAGGGGTCGGGGGGAATGAAGAAGTAGCTGGGTAGAAGACTTGATAAGCTCGTTCGCAAAGCAGTGCCTCGAGCGAACAAGGTTTCTCGCACATTTTCATCCCTTCTCCAGCAGTCGTTCCTCAGACCTGATAAAGAATGACGATCGTAAGGGTGGAAAGTTGTAGGGTGCTTATCGCCCGATAAATTCTGCTTCGACCTCGCGCCACAGACGACCACAAAGTACGTCTTCTTCCACTTCCTCTTATTCTTCTTCTTTTCTTCTTCATTCCCACCTTTCTTTATCATTTTCAACCCCTATATAACAACCCTTATGGTTCTTCTCACTTCACACAAAAACTCTTGGCCGCGATCGCACCTCCGCACAACTTTCACAACCTGTGTAATTATCGATCACCTCTTCTCCTTCGCCCTCTTTGAGTTTCCAACTAAATTTTCCACTAACGACGATTTACGATCGAATTAACAGATTGGCCAAGAAATACAATCCCCCGCGAACAATCGCGAGCTCAAAAAAAAGGCATTTTTCCAAGATATCCGTGTTGATCTTCGCACGAGGCTCTTCCACAACTTTTACACCTCCTTTTCCAACAACCGACCATTCCAATTTTTTCTTCCTTTCTTTAATCACCAAACTCCTGTTTCCACCGTTATCGCACATTCCTAAAAATTCTTACTCCTCATCTTACCCCGTCACGTTTCCACAAGTTTTTCACACTTCAAAGTCTGCTCTTTATTCTCACTCCGGGCAGCTCTCAAATGGCCGACAAAACTTTTCAGGGGTTAATATATTTGCATGACGAAGAACTGTGTCCAAAAGGGTGTACTCGAGAGTTTACGGCGCGGAATAAGTTTGTTCATCCCTTTCGACAATGATTCCATGTCGTGAAACAACGAAGATACACGGATATCTTTATTTTTATCGGAAATAGAGAAGCAAGGAAACAGTATTTGTCTCTTGATAACTCGAAGAGATAAAATGAGGCTGCGTCGATCGGGGTTAAGTTTGCGGCTGGTTTTGAATTATTAATTCGAACCTGCTACGATTTGTTTTGTGCAGTTGCGTAATGGCCACAGTGTGAAATCGCAACAAACCAGAATTTAGATATCTTTAGAGGAAAATTACAAACCCCATGGACTTCAAGTCTCACTTTTGTAATAATGATTTTTTATTTTCTTCGCGTTCACGAGACCCTTGTAACGAAAAAGTAAAATTTGAGGCTTTGTAGTAAGCTCGTGTTGGAGATGAAACCTTTGCACAGTACCCAAGGGTGGAGTATACAAGATGAAAAGTTTTACAAGCGGCTATACGTGCTCGGTTGTATCTCGCCGTGTATCCTCGTGCAATATCGATCTTCGGATCATTTGTTCATATCGGAATTCTTCAAGCCAAACAATTTTCATCACATCTCTCCTGTTGAGAAAATTCTTTTATCATATTCCCAGGAAAAACGAAAAGCAACCCTGTTTTTTTTAATTTTACAACGTCCGAGTTACTAACTTGAGCGCTTGACTTTCGTTTCTGGGAACTTAACATGTGCGCGTCCTCAAGAAAACAAAACAAAAAAAAGAAGAAACAAAGTGAATTTGTCGACAACGGGCGTTTTCACATCGTCACAAATTAATTTGCACTGAATTATAACGATGACTGAGGCACTCAAGTCGCGCGTGAAACAAAACCTTTGGCAAAGTTTGGTCCAGGAATAGTTATGTCACTTTCAAACATTCCTGCTTGGACTTGTCTTTGTTCGTCGGAACTGGGGTAGTTTTGTAATTTTGAATAATTATTC
Organism: Campopleginae sp. 14b; assembly: GCA_030522525.1. Lineage (NCBI taxonomy): Eukaryota > Metazoa > Arthropoda > Insecta > Hymenoptera > Ichneumonidae > Campopleginae sp. 14b. Next base: position 289,351 of record JAPYYS010000221.1, read on the forward strand.
GGGCATGAGATGTGCAACTTTTCGGACGGATTAATGAGATAAACAAAGAGGAGGTTGGAAAAATCATAAATAGCAGGAGACTGCCAACTTCGACTCCGTAATTGTCATGCCGGAAAAACAAGGGAAGGGAAAAAGAAAGAGATGGAGAACGCGCAAAGATTATCGGAGTCTGAGGCGTGTACAAGCATTGCCCGCATCGCCAGCTGAACAAACTGAAACTCAAGAATCTCGCGTCTGCCGTCGATGAGAGAGATGAGCTTGGAAATATCCGACAGTGCGAGAAGAGATTTGCGCCAGAAGAGCTTCTAGCACAGCGATAAAAGAAAACGATTAGGACACGACGGTGCACTAAAGGGAATTATTTTCCTATGGAGATAGCTCTCTCGATCGAAAAGAATGAAACGAAAAGATATCAGCGAAAACGACTGATATAGAAAGGAACGTCCAATAACAAAGACAGAAAAGAATAGATTTTTCCCTCTACTTCCCTCTGCCTCTTATAAGCCTTCACTTTATCCAGTCATTTTTCTCTTTTTTCACTTCTTTCCTCTTATGCTCTATTTTTCATGATCTCCCTTAATCGCTTTTTTAAATATTCTTGGACGAACATTCTTGCAGCGACATCAACCCTGTCCCTCCAAGGACAGGCACGACATCCCACATGAATTCGAACTTTATCTCGGTCCAGTTCACGTCAATTAGGGACTTTCCGTGCTTCAGGATTTTTCTGAAGTTGACCCCTTCCCCCTCCCCAGTTTGGTAAATCTCTGAGCCAAGTTTTCATTACATTTCCTCCCTTTCAATAATCCTCAAGACTTACCTTGACCGTCGTGTTGTTGGATCTTTCATGACCATGACCTCCGTGATGTCACCATATTTCGTAAAGTATTCTCTGAGGCTCTCTGAAACAATTAGTAAAAAAAACAATCATTTTCATGATGCTCAACAGTTCGAAATGGAAAAGAAAAGTGAAATTCTTTGTCTTATTTTTAGCCAAAAAGTTCCCCTCTATAGAAAGCTGCTCGAATCTTCGAAATTTTTGTGACGGTCGTTCACCTCGTGTTTCGAATAATCAATTACTTTATCAAGAGGTGAGTAAACAAGGATAGGAAAATGAATCTCCATAAATTATGCCCGGAATGTTAGAGTGGACGCTCGTATCGTGGTAGGAAGTAGTAAGAGAGAAAATGAAGGAGAGAGTGAGTAGCTTGAGTTTTAAGTGCTCACAGTAAACTTGTCGAGGCGACTCGAACGATATACGCAGCGTATACGTCCGTGGATAAACGTGGGTGATTCACGGGGAGTGTTACGCCAAGTACTCAGTGATTCCAGGTAATATTTATGGTGAAATTGCTCCAGCAGCGTTTAGAAACTTGCTTTATAGTCAACATTTATTTTGGAACTTGAATTAAATGCAGTTTTTAATAAATCGATGCTGTTCTATGCGCGGCAGTAAAATCTAATGAACCCTGCTCGAAATATAAACTTTTCGGGCAGGGTTGGGAAAAAAAGCACGCGAGCAGACTCTCCCCCTCAAACCTGTCACACCAGCAGTTTCTCTTCGTTCCTCTTGGTCTCTATTTTTATTTTTGTTATTTTTTTCGCTCCATTGCACTCTCACTCCGCGTCCCCTTCATCTTATACCGTCTTGCGCTCTCCTCCCGCTGTCTCACACTATCAATTTTCTTTTACTTCATTTCACTTTCTCTTTATCGCTTTTTTTCATTCTCTTCCGTTGACCGCCTTTCTCTTTTTCTCACATTCGAGTTCGGCAAGCCGTTGCGAATGGTTTGAGGAGCTCGTCGAACGTATATTCAAGCTTTTGGTCTCTCGTCCAATTACCAAAACTTTCCATAATTACCGGTAAGCCTCCACGGCTTGCACGTTTGAAACTGAATCAAAACTTTCGATTTTTTAATTTACCGAACTCTATCTGACATGGATCTCTCTTATACATGTGTGCAAATACAACGACGATGGGCCTGGTTCGAGATATCGCCCATGAGGGAGAAAATTCCCTAGCAAGGACTCCCACGCTCATCACAAGCCACGATATCGAGACTTTTACCCTCCCTTTCTATGGACGACTTTTCAAGCCACACGCGATCGCACTCCTAATAAATCAAGCAAAAATAAAATCGTGGATTGATGGCAGAATTAAAGAAAAAGTGTTGCTTCTCTGATACTTTGATTGCCACATGGCATGCACGTTCTATCATCGTGAGTTCACGTCAAGAATTTTCCCAAAAAAAAAATTACGGAGATTGCTAGAAAAACGAATCTGAAATCTTCGTATCATACACGGCGATGCGTTTTCAAAAAGTCTCGAAAAAAATTATACCAAAGTGTTTTTCATATTAACGTTGTACGGCCTCCAGATAACTATCGGAGAAACTCTCAGAGTTGGAATTGTCGTAATTGACAAAGTGAGGGAATATAAATAAAGATAGCGACGAAGAGCTAGAGTCGAGCGAGATTTTAGGCATTTTTTCTCGATGTTTTAACCTATTCGGAATGAATTTTTTTCTAGCACAATTTTTAATGCCTCCATGTTCGTTCTGAGAGAGAGCGAGAGAGAGAGAGAGAGAGAGAGAGAGGGAGGGAAAAATATATAGAAGGGAAATCCAGAGGATCGAGGAGCCCGAAGTACGAAGGAGCTGGCTTCCAGCCAAAATGGCCAAGCTCCAAATATATCTTACACCCTATCTAATTATACGCTGCTTTATCCAAACCGCCATGAAGAGCTCGTAATGCTCCGCAGTTATTCGCCTATACCAAAAGCCTCTCCTGAATCTCTACGTTGTTGCGAACTGGACCACCGTCTTTGTGCACTTTGCATTTGCCTGGCATAACTATACGTACGTTTTTTTACGGTCCGTGAGTTTCGAATGACGTATCATCGTAAAAAAAATATACAATTGCTGTCAGTGTCGTTGATGGTGAGATATTTCTCCTGGAAATCATTGAAGATTTCATGGTTCGAATAAATACCCATATTCCTCGAAGAAAAAATTGAAAAATGTGTTGAAACGGAATCGTATGATTGAGGTAACGACGATATATTCTGTCGCCGAATCCTGAAAGTGGAAAAATTTGCAGCGGATTCACACGACGTAAATTATTTACAAGCGACGGATAGAAAAAAAAAATTAATTGAACGAGGATTTATCTCTGGAAACTCCATCAAGTGTCCATTCCATTGTCCCTAATCGGCGAAAAGTGGACAATTTGACAGAGAATTACCGTAGTCCCCGTGCCATAGGACATAAATTATCCGAGGCCCGTAATTATTTTATTACCGTGGACATGAGCCGGACACGCAATGTAGAAGCAGGTACGCTGGACTTGTTCGAAACTACCCCCTGTACACGATCAGCCAGATAGAGTCGATCGGTTGCAGCAGCAACACCCTTCTGCCACCATTTTTCATATGCTTGCATGACTTGGCGCATTTGTAGTAGAGCGGGGTATGATGGAAGAGGAAAACAATGTAAAGAGAGCAGCCACAAACGACGCAGGGAAAGGGCAATTGGATATAATTTTATGCAGTGACGGCTGCTCGTCAAACGCCATGACCCGCCGATGCCTCGATTTCGATTTTTGGGAAATCAAATCAACTTCATGTTCATGCTTTAGGATGAATATTCTGGTCTGAAAACACGGAGCCTTGATGTTCATTCGTTCTTGAGGAAACTCCAGGGAACCAACCACTTTCAGCTTCATCTAACCCCATAAACTATTAAATCCTATCCGGCTGGTCGTATCGGTTATTCGAGACCCAGAGACTCAACGTAGCGGACAAGATCATCAGCCACACTGTCATAAGAGCCTTGTGAAGCGCAGAACCGGGGTCGCCTTCCTTCCTGCTGGGAAAAGGGTTGAGTGCACGTGGTTAAGACTGTCGAGCTTCAATCTCGAAAGGATCTTCGGATCGTCGAGACTAAGCGGACCGGGTGATTCGGTGCAAGTTCAAGAAACCTCGGACTTATCTCGTCATGGAAATATGGTTCGCCGTGCAGTTATCATGACGGAATGAGAAACCTAATCAATAAGAAATTTGGACAACTAATAACTTTTTGTGCAAATAAAAATCTTCGTGCGATTAATATTTTTACAACGAAGTTTTTCGAAATGTCTTGGGAATACTCTGAGCGCGATTTCACGAGTGACTTTCGAAAGGGGTCGTGAACGTGAACGCAATTATGCGAGACTTTTGCGAGACCGAAGATTGGACTGGCAAGAAATCTCGTCGAGACATCTCACCGGGACGAATTTATTTTCTGCGCGGGGGAGAAAAGGAAATGGGTGGTTGACGCAGCTTCACATTTTTTTGCCTTCGAGGGGTTTTTTTTTAGGGTAACGGTGAGGAGTTAGGGAGGAGTAGAAAAAAGGGGAGGAAAAAAAGTAGATGCTACGGGTAGGTACCCACGATCCTGCTATTTCACGGCGTTTCTACGCTCGAGCGAGGAATCTATAAGGGGTCTCGAGATTGCCCAGCGAAGCAAATTCGAGGTTACTTTGAGAGCTGGAGACGCTTGCTCGAGAGGCCTCGATTCCTCGATAGTTTCCTTCCTTCCTTCCTTCCTGCGGGGCTTTCTTTTCAGCTCTGTTCACCGGCGGTGTACTCGCGAAAAAGTGAGTAGGGAAAAGAGTTTCGAGGTTGGGAGTACCGATGACGGCATTGGGTTCTTTCCATCACGAACATATTGATAGACCAAAGTGTGGAGCTATATAACAAGTGAGTGACAGCGGACAAAATATCTGTACGTATTTTTTTTTTACCTGCATTCAAAACCGCGGCGGGTTTTATACAAATGAGATCTGGGCTGAAGCGAAGGAAGACTGCTTGGTTGGATCTCTCCAACTCGATGGTATAGAAAGCGTCAGGAAGGAATGAAAAAGAAGAAGACTACCATGCGGATATAGGCGTAGGGTTGAGACTGGAAAGAATCGGTGGTTGAGGATAGTGATAGAAGGTTGTCCGCTTGAGTGTTTTCCTATTCAGACTCGCATAAACTTCTACATTGCAACGGAAAGAAGATGCGGCGCAGGAGTAGCGGACCGATCTCCTTCTTAAACTCGTATTGCACGCTCCTCGGTTGGATTTAAATTTTCTTTAGTCGCTTTCAGAAACGGGAACGAGACAGGAAGGAAGAGACAGTGAAAAAGTCAGATTTTATTTTTACCATTGGTTTATTTACTGCCCCAGCGAGATTTGCGACAAGAGTGAAACATCATGTGACCAATGAGAATGAATAATGAGGCTAGATTCGGTGATGATAGTGAACAAAAAAAACAATCACACCTACGAAGACAAAAGTGAGGAGGAAAGTGAGGATAAAAATGAATGAAGAGGAAGACAGAGAGAAAAATGAAGTCGAGCTGGACTGGATTTGGTCTCTCCATGCAGCAGGTTCGTTCATTGAAACTAATGGTTTTGTCTATACTTCTCTTCTATCGTCCTTCTTCGTGACCCCCTTGCACGCAAACCTACTCTTATTCTTCGCTTCCTTCTCAAAGGTGTAATCTTCTCTGTCTTTGCGATTCTTTCTATACCTCTTCTTTGCCGAGAGCTCTTTTCGTACCGCCATACGAATGCGCCAGAATTACTTATACCCCCGCTCGAACCCCCTACCTTCTGGTGGTAAGGAGGAACGCCAACCTGTCGCGAAGCAGGTTCACCCCTAAAGCATCATTTGAATAAACGCGAAGTTACTGCTGTGCTGTTCCAACAGCTCTCTCGATTTGTTCACCAAGGGATCAAGGAGATCTTCACTCGGCCGATATTAATGGCGTCTCGGGTCTACCGTGACACGACGAAAAGGTCTCGGAAGAAAAAGAGGAGCACAGAAACTTTGAATTTTAAACACTGATGGGTGAGTTGGTTAATCAATTTCTAATGAAAGTTCCAACCATATGGTAAAACATTGGGGAAGCTTGGAATTGAGCCCGGAAGTAATAGTGTCACTTTGAACATTGAACGACCAATTTAGCGATCCGGTAAAACCCTCGCTACCCATATGGATCTACAAGTCGTCCCATATCGTCTACTGATATCAACTGCCTATCCAACGTTGAATGACTCTCGTTAAGCTTCCACCCCGAAAAACGAGTAATGGTAAGGGAATGGTAAAAAAAAAAAAAAAAAAAACTGGCCACGAGAACAGTCCAACTGAGAAACTTGATGTACACCTGTGTATGTGAGTGTTCGTACCACCGGCAGGTCGATGGGTTCGTAGACGGCTATGCATTCTCCATTCTGTAGTAAAGAGAGAGCTTACCTGGCTTCGTGCCAACCACCTCGCTCCATTCCTCGTGCGAACAGAGACCTAGTGGGTAGATTCGGTACTAAACATTGCGGGTGATAGTGCATAACCAGGCTGTTACGGCTTCTGCACGTACGGGATCGTTCAGAAATTAGTGTACAGTTATTTTCATTGATGGATGTAGAGGATCAATGAAATACAATAAAAAATTTATTTGCCGGAACATGATCGCAGGAGGAGGTTCATTGGTTATTAGAACTCGCGGGGGTTCAATGACTCGTCGTTCAATGATTTTGATCGTGACGGAGCTAAGTGTTTTTTAATCGACCTGTAGAAAGAGGCCTTTGCACCACGACTCGCATTCGATGCACACTGCACTGGGAGGGTTGAGGAACACCACCCTCGCGAGTGAGTGAGCCAGGGCAAAGTGTATAACACATCCCCACCGCGACTGAGCGCATGGGTGCCCGCATTGCAGCTATGGCCCACCATCCTAATGATGGCAACCACGCAGGTATGAATCTACAAACCAGAGCCAAGCCTGTTCGTTTCCCTACCAAACTCTTTCTCCTCTCCCACCAGCCCTTTATGCCCTTCCCTGTCTCTCCCGCTGAACGAATTTTTTTCTCCTCGTTTCCGCATTTTTCTCCAGCACCATCTCGGTCCTGAGCATTCATTCCTTCATGAACTACTCTGCTCTCGATGAATGTACACGAATGACATTACTCTGAAACACCACACAGTTCTCTTTTTAGATCCTTGGCACCATGTTTCAACGAATAAATCTGGAACAGATTTTTTCTTTCTGTCCCCCGCACCACATTCCCCTCTGTCCACTGACCTGGAGGAGCTTCAAATGTTGTTAGCCTTGGGGCGGTTCATTCTCTCCACAGGTTTGAAATTTTGATGTCTCACACCAAATCATCGGGCAATACGTGGTACAAAAAATGTTCAGTCTATCTTGGACCTGTCTGCTCTCCACGAGACGGGAAAATCGGACCAGATGTTTTTCGGATCACCGCGAGGCTTATCCTACAAATAATGAATGAGTAACAACCTTTCGGGAAAGCACAATCAATGCATATCGATGGTGTGGCTTACTGAACAAAGTGACTATGTCGTAAACGCACTCAACTGTTCCGTAGAATGCCTAGTTACGAGGGTAAACATGGGATCTGAAACGTTCGCAGTTTCAGCAGGAATGAAGAGCAAGTATAAAGAGATGGAAGTTGGAACGAGTGGCTAAGGTCGTCAGCAAGTGCAAGAGTTGGATACGCCAAGCTCTCACTCGGCAAGTTCAGTTGAGAGATCCATTTTTGTTACTCCCGAGGATGATCTTTAATTCATCGAATGCGGATTGTGGTCTGAATCGTTGATGAGCTTTATTCCACATCCACGAGCTCAATCTATTGGATTCGATGGGAGGGTGGAGGGGGCTGAGCGGCGGTGGCAGAGAATAGAAAAGGAAAAAATATTCTCATACGACAACAGAAGTGAAGTTGCATCTTTAGGAGTATTTCAAGTTGGCAGATAAGTCAAGGGTTAGATGTCTATCATTCCTGGAAATTTCCGTTTGCCAGAGCTCGATCCAGTCAATGCAGAGGAATCTACGCTTCGTCGTGACTTTCAATCGGCCAACGACTCACTCGAAAACTACTCGGAGAACTTTTACCCCTTTCAAATTTTGATTTATCCCCGTCCTCCCCTCAACGCCCCTCATTCTTCGGTTATTCCGCATCCGCTTGTCTCAACGTCGCATCCTTACTCTTTCACTCGAGTTGTCGATGCAGAGATGGGCAAAGAGATGGCATGGGATGTGGCAAAAAAGAAAATAGTAAAAGAACCAACCAACATTCCGTTTATCATCAGATCTACGAAATTCTCCAACATTTTCTTTTGCCTCTTTCTCTTGGAACGTTTTCGACTTTCGAATTCTCCACAGCTTCATAGTCCAGCTTCAAGACCCTCCCGACCCCTTCCTCATCACTTCCTTCGCTCTAACCTGCAATCTCATCCAATCCTTTCGCCGCTTCAACCGAAGTAATCGAGCGTGAAACTAGCCGGTAAAGATCACTCGACGTGCTCTTTTCTCCTTTCTTTCTCTTCACTCTCAGCCTCTCATCCTTCCTCAGTACCTTGTGTCTTTTTTTTTCTCGTCTTAGTTTTACTGCTGCATTTCCATCGAAAGCTTCGAACCCCTTATCGTCTTCCCAGCAGTCCGGATAATTATGCGAGATGCCCCGCACGGCAGTGTTAGACACTGAACAACATTTTGTTTATCTTATTCTTCTCTAATGAAATTCAACTGCAGGTGCTTAATTCTGGTTTCAGGTCTTTTTTCGAAGCCCCGCAATCTGATTAGAAAAATCAGTTCACTTCCCTCGATCTGCCAGTCGATTGTAGCAGGCGAAATTATGACTTTTATGGTTTCGTTTTGAACGACAGTCAAATTTGTTCCGCGTTGCTTCGTTTTGATGAGCATAAAAGTGCATTTGTGATAAATGATAAAGAAATCAAAAGAAATAATAAAACTTTGAAATTTTCGTTCGTCGTTATGCCGAGACTCGTTGATATTCAGAAAAATTTGTGTCTACGGGATTGAAAAAAGTCTCCAAAATAAAAAAATTAAATAAAATAATTCGGCTACGGACATCATGGGCGAGGATGGAAACTTGAGAGAGAATGTATCGCGAGTGACGTGTGTGTGTGTGTGTGTGTGAGAGAGAAAAAGAGAGAGAGAGAGAAAGAGAGAGAGAGAGAGAGAGAGAGAGAGAGAGAGAGAGAGAGAGAGAGAGAGAGAGAGAGAGAGAGAGAGAGAGAGAGAGAGAAGAGAGAGAGAGAGAGAGAGAATGAGAGAAAAAGAAACGAGTTATTAGAGGCGTGCGAGGCGGTTCACTCAATAATTCAAATCTCACACTACTCGAAAAATTGAATTTAATAATTCAATCCAATAGGAAAGCTCGCGCTGCTGGCTTCGTGGCAGAGGGCGAAGGGGTTGGGCGGATCTCTTCAGCTCGTTCTCCAAGAGGGGCAAAAAAAAGAAGTAAAAAGCTTCGTGGTAGGCGCCCTTGAAGAAAGAGACTCGCGCCAGGCTGGTGCGATCAAAAATGCAATATCCCGGCTCGATTTCTTAATCCGATTCCGAGATACAGTTGCTTTCAACCTCGTTTCCTCGTAGCTCGAGATCTCTAGAGATCACGATGGAGCCATTACAGTCCTACTCGTTATTACTTTCATTTTCCATTTACCCCGAAAGCATCCATATACAGAATATAATTGCATTCATTCACAAATCCTTCCTCAAACACTTCGGTCAAAAACTTGAGCCTTTTTAACGAGCTATATCGAAACCTTTCAATAACGTTCACAAAAATCGCCATCTTCGATCTCCTTCCTGAATATTTAGACGAAATTCATAAATTTTAACCAAAATAAATGGAATATTTTGAATAAAAAAATGCGTCCAAAAAGTTTTACTAGAAAATTAGTTGTTAATATTTTATAAAAATTCCATTCTCGTGTAGCGAAGCAAGAGTAAAAAAAATGAAATTGAAATTTGTTGAATCCCCGCTTCTATGTTCAAAGAACGTGGACATTGTGGCTCGTACTTGGTACGCTCATGTCCATGAGTCAATTGATCCTCCTTAACCCAAGACCAAGTTTAATCATGAATTCGACGTATCGGTGACGTCAGCGATGCTCAATTCAATCACTCGTCCGCTCTGTATCATGCGAGATGACGAACAACTTTTCTTTTATGTTTGAAGAAAACAGTCTCGACAATTAGCGAGGCTGTATATATCGATATAGAAGGAATAAACATCGAGCAGAATATAAACATTAAAATAATCAATAGTTGAAGAACGTTGATCAGATAGAAAAGGAATAAGTAGGACTTTCGGAACTCGTTTGTTCCTCGATATAAAGTGCGATAATAAGAAAGAAAGAGTACTTGGCTGATACATTCGTTTAAGTGGGATTTTTTGGTCAGGCAGCCTACTCGGGTCTCATGAAAGACTGTCAATGCCAAAAAGTATATCGTCAGTGGTGTCCAAACATAGCCTCGATTATAATTAGAACGGGTAGTCAGGCTAAACGCTCAGGCGTTGTCGCGCTTTCTTCTTCGTCGCTTCTCCTTCTTCGTGATCTTCTGTCGTGGACGGTAGACATCAGGCTTGAAGAAATTGAAGAGGGGCCGTAGTGCATGTATGCCAGGGAGACAAACTTGTCCAACGAGAAAGAGAGATGGGACATTTCGAGGACTGTCTACCTATAAAAACCAGTCAAATTGCAACAGAAAGGTTCTCAACTTCTTTCAACCATCGTCTCATTCTCCTACTCTCGAGTCTTCTAGTTTTCAGGATTTTCATTCATTTTTCCACTTTTGATGGCTTGCCATAATTTTCCGTTTCAATACCATTTTTCATTCGGACTAACCCTCGAACTTGCTGCATTTGCGACAACCCCCTTGAACCGGAGTTGAGTGACAAACGAAACAAATTAGATTTGAGATTGAAACGAAAATTCAATGCGAAAAATCTCAACGGGATTTCTTTTTTTTTTCAATGAAACCTCAAAATGTCACGTCCATGCCCAAAAATTCGATGTGGAATTTTCATTACACAGTAATAAATCGAACACAGATGCTGCTTAAGTATAATAGATCGTTAATCGGAGGGTTTATAAGTTAGTAAGATTAGAAGGGTGTAATTTTTCAAGTAATACGAAACTCTTTCGCAGAGGAATTGGATGAAAAACGATGGAGTTTGTGCGTGGTAAAGTCAGCAGGGTGTACAGAAATAGGAATGAGGATCCGTTGATTAAGATTCGTGATTAGCATTTATTTTTGGTTAGATGTTTGGGGCCGAATTCCGCCATGCTAAACTTGGCACGCTGTACCGTTTCGCTCTGCCCTGCTGGTGCAACCTGGTCCATTAGCCCCGATATCTCGAATCACATTGCACTCACGCTAAATTCTTTTTTCAAGTCGCGTACACGCGTGTGTGAATGCATGCGTTGCCTGATTTCCCATCGTGCAGAGTGAAGCTAGGAGTAGAAACGGGGAAGAGCGAAAAAGAGAGGTAACGAGTAGACGGCTCGAAAGCAAAAAGGGGTAAAAAAGAGGTCGAGAGGGGGTTGGAACGGCACAGGAAAGGTTGGCAGCGCCAAATCCAAGCACATCATCATCGCCGCCCCCAGACGCGTTCTCCTTTTCATAATAATCTCTCAAACGCTTATGAAGCAACTGGATCCACGCAACGCGTCGCAGCTTCCAAGCGCTACATCACAATACGAGGTCAACGAAATCTGGGGGATTAGAAAGTGACTATCGTACCTTTATCGTTGGCGTTATTCAATTCTATTTTTCCTCTGTATCCCAATTTTAACGTAATTCTCTCGGAACTATAGAGCTTCCTATACAATTATGTAGTGGAATTATTATGATTATAAAAATTAAAAATTGAGAGAAGTATAAATCTCTCAGACGAACGTTTGTTGTTGTTGTTGTTTTTTTTTAGGCAACATTTTATCATATTGTTCGCAGTTGTGGTCTTTTTAAGACTGAGGTTGTGTGTTATGATTCGAGTACAGTAGAAGTTGTGTCCACGTGTAAGAATTGAGAAGGAAAGTAAGAGAGAAAGAGAGGGAGAGAGAGAGTTGACAGTCGACGTGAGGTCGTGGTATGTCACGCAAATTCTCCGAGTCTCGTCGCCGTCGTGGTCGTCATCGGAACGTTAAAGTTACAAATGGGTCTCGTATAAATCATTCTGGTAGTACTGCGACATTTGGCGCCAGAGTCTTGTGCTCGCTCTTCATTTTTTCTTCCATTTATAATTTTGACCCGTAATAAGCTTCGAAAAAGAGAAGAAAACGTAAAGAAAGCAAAAAGAGGCGAGAAAAACAGCGAGAGTGCGACAGCGGGTGACGACTTTCATCATCTGCCATTTTTTTATTATTTCCAATCTTACACAAATCCTTTTGTTTCGTCTAGCACTCGATCGCGACATCTTAAAATACTCGCTGCTGACATTATGATCCAAAGTTATTCCGACTTTTCTCATCCAACCGATAATTCTTAGAGGTAATCTCTTCACCATCCGGATTTGGGACAAGTGTCGTAAAATTCGAGACACGACAGAGGAATTCTTCTGCAACACGGTCTTGCAGCTCTCCGTGATGAATTGCCATTGTTTTATGCACTCAACGACCGTGTCAAAGATTTTGAGCCGGTTCTAGGGAGCCATTCTGCTCGTGGTTGAGTATCATGAGGAAAAAGCACATTTTTTGTACGTTTTCCAAAAAGATGTTGTTGGCAAAACATATTTTCAGATCGGCGCCTACTCAGGTTTGATCATCGCAGTCGCGGCACATTTATGCTTGTTTTGTTTTCCGATAAGAAATTAGTCTCCGGCATGCCCTATTTCACAAATAGGTGCACGATAGTCACGTCACCAAAGTTGTTCTTCCGTCACTCGTCGTTTGAAACAAAATTGTGGGGATGGTGAATCCCGACTGAACAACTCCCGGAAGAAAGGGTAAGTCTGTTTTCCGGTAAAGTGTAGCTTGTTTCAACATTAGGGACTTGTAAAGGAAGGAGACCAGAGCGAAAGAGAGAGAAAGAGAAAGCCGACAACGAAGCGGAAAGGAGAGAGGTAAAGAGGAGGTTGGAAAACTGGATAGGAAAAGCACACGATGGGGTGGACGGTACAGTTAAAAGTTTCAGGCAAAATCCGTAGAGAGCTCATGTACGAGAGCTGCCACAGGGAGCCTTAATTTTCAGCGAATATTTAAACTCCTTAAGCGGCTCATTCTGCTATTTATTTTTATGTTTTTTTTTTCGGTAGTCCGAGCTTCCGTGGTTGTAGCGTTTGGTTTGTTTTTTGTTTTTTTTTTTTTTTTTTTTTTTTTTT